>LYUA01001993.1:121114-132462 GCA_002093875.1 Calopteryx splendens | reverse complement strand
ATGCTCAAGACAGGTGAGCACCTACATTCTAGTCTGAGGTTAAATATCAAAGACAAGTATATTGACATTGGAAAAATTCCAATAGTTATTTTATCACCACTGAGATGAACCGTAATCGTTTTTCGAACCGTAATCGTCTAAATACCAATCTAAAAAAATACTACCACATGCTATATGAAATACTATAGTCTAATTAAAAAGAGAAAATATTATATGAATTTCGTCGCAATTCACCCCGACAAATCGTAAATTTACCAAGAATCGTGAAAGTATTCCAACGATATTCGTACCAAATTGCTTGCCTTAATCTGAACAGTCCGCAACCGTTGGAGGTAAAGAATAGATAATGTTAATGTCTGAGATAAACCAGAACGTGGAGGTTTCTGAGTCAATAAGGCTGACTCCTTTGAGAATGTAAAGTGCATACAAGAGAAATAAATTTTGCTTTCAAGAAAAATGACTGATCAGATCATTTACGTTAATGAACTTCTTTATAAAAATCGAAAAGTTGAGAAAATTTACTCGTGAGAAGGAATTGTAAAAATAGTTGGAAGTAGGGCGTATTTTTTAAGTCATTACAAGGTGGAAAATCGCTTAAAAATCATGTTGTTCAGATTGAGAAGGATAAGGCTAATGATAATGGGGAGAGACACCAGCCAGAGGACACGGAGGGAGTAGGGGTACTTCGCCCCCCTCCATTCCCTAGGGATACTTCGTCAGAGGGAAAGTGGTTCATCCTGGCCATTCATCTATCACTACCTTGTTTGATTAATGATATCGCCATCTCCAGTGAGAGAGAGCGCATAAAAAATGATAGCAGAGGCTTCACCCAAGACTGCAAAAAGACGAAAGAACGTCTTTCATACACTCTTTGGTAAAGTCCATGGGCTATGGGGCATAATATTTGGGTAACTATATTTGATTTGTATTGTTGAAATTTATTGGGTGTCTGTTAAACTGCTTGTTAGTTATTGGCCCTTTACATTTGTGCAGATTTAAAAAAAATGGGGTGTCAATATTACATGTTCAAGTTTGTATGCCGTGAGTGTACAATTGAGTGGTCAGACCTGAATTTGTGAACTTTAAAAGTCGTCATATTTGGCCACATGGCAATCCTGTTCCAATCAGTACTCAGAATGGCTGTTGCCAATGATATGAGAGGGTTCAGTTACCAAGAATGACTCATTTATAACTTTTATGTTCCCTGATTATCACATTTTATGCAAAATGTATGCTAGTACTGGTGATGAAATTTTATTATTGCCTGAAAATATTTAGCTCCAAATTTCGGATACCAAAAGTGGGAAAAGCAACGCGCTTCTCACTGAACGTGATAAAAAATTACAAATAACACACTTTTGAAGATCTGAAGGATTGCAAAATTGACGAAAACCAGAAAAAAAAATATTGCTCATGAGTCACACGGCTCATTTTCCAAGTCTTTTTTTTAGACCCTTCCAAAAGAGAGAGAGTACTTACTTTGAATTAATGTAGTTCATTCGTCCTAATCGGAGGAAATGCTCCCCGAGTTTTTAATTCTCATTTGTATTTATTCTTCAGTTTGTATAATTCCTGCACCATAGTTCTTTAGCTAATAAATCGATGAAAAAGCTCTAACTTCCACGGGAAGTACGTTCCGACATTTGTCATGACCCATGGGGAAAAACATTGAACCGACAAGTTTTCCATTTTTCTGAATTGTACTACCCAAATTTCATTTAAATTTAGATCCACATAATGCATGGAATTCAGAACATATACTCAAACTCTCTTTCTAATTTACCTCAGTCACTCATCGAGTAGCTGTGTTATTTCTACGAACGAACGGAGACGAGATAAGACTCTAATCACCTGTCACGTCCTTTAACGTACTGGGAGATTCAATAAAAATAAAATAAAATTTGATAATCAACCATCGCCTACGGGATACATCCCAAATTGATGGACGTTCAACGCCAAATTCTCATGCCAATCGACATTTTTAATTTTCAATAAATACCCTCGGAAGTTAGTACCGGTTGACGTTCTCCATTCAAATAAAAACATGAGCCCATAGAAAGTACAATGCGGAGGAAGTGACTCCATTATTCCTCACTGAAGCCGCAGCATTCAATTTCGTATAACAATGGGACCTTCAATTTGCGGCATCCTCACTGTTGTGAAAATTTCCAGATAAAGAAAAATAAATATTTTCCGGGAATTAACATATTAATATCAATAATTGAACTTCTGGCAACCCAAATAAGCTAAACAATAAAAGGTCCTCTTTGCAGTGACCACGGTAGGCCAACTTCCACATCCCTAACCTGTGTAATACTTATAAGCAATAATGGTTGTCAAAACAATGAGTCCTTAGGTCGCTGGGCAAGCAAATAGGTGAACGAAAAAAATATTAAGAAGTTAAAAAACGGGTAAGTATAGAAAACGTATAACGTATAAGTATATATAATTAACACTAACGATTTCACAAAATTTAAAGGAGGCTCACGTTTTTTACACTTAAAGCAATCAAAGAATTAAAGGTGTTCATGTAATACAGTGGAAGTGTATCATTCAATAAGATCACTCAAAAATACGAGGAAGGTACGAAAAATCGAAATTGCACATATTTAGCATTGAAATTACCCTTAAAATAAAATAAACCTTAATTATCAACCAAAAAGATTGATATGAGTTATATTTTGTAAATATAGATGCAAAATGGTCCAACACACTAACATATTTTTAATGCCACCAAACCCAAAATATTACTATAATACATGCTACAATATAATATACTAATAATACTACATAATATTACTATAATGGTAATACCAAAAATCCCAATACTTTAGACGAAGCTGGAGACGATGACCGTCGAATAAGAGAGCTTCTGAAGAGCACCACGGCCTAAAAAATTACTATACGCAACATGTATACACCATGTGACTAAGTAAAAAAATGATTTTGATGTTTAATACCTGAAAATTACCTGAAGTTTAAGATTCCATTAGTAACGGCCCGAGATGCATATTATGTTTCGTAGTGGAGACGAAATTCGCTCTTAAAAGAAAATGTTTAATCATTGATTGAGGCATCTGAAGACATGAATTCCATGCCAATCGGTATTTATCACACATGCATCATTTAAGGGGATCCTTAATTCTGAATTTTTCTTCATAATTTATTCAGATAAATTTAGAAGAAAAAGCAAACTACATCCCCCTTTACAGGCTTTAACAATCCATTTTTCAGTCAACATGTACTGCAACCACTTTTACAGTCTTCTCTGGATTTATCCCAAGAGACTTCTCCCCTAACATGCTCAGAACTTCGTTCGATTCCCTTTTCATCTATTTCACTTCACAACCACACCTAAAAAGGCTCCAACCTACGCTTTTCATCTTGCCTCAACGACCAAGTTTCCGAGTCAAACAAAACTACGTTCCAGATCAAAAATTCCGTTCCTAAGATTAGGGACGGAATTCTCCAAATCTCCCGAAAATTTCCGTGAGTACTAAAGTCTGCTGTGGTACCCGATACGTTGCTTAAAATTATTTCATGAATTATAAATCACCTTATTTAACAATCGTTAACCAATCTTCAACTCCAGCCACTATCCGTCCTAAATGCCTATCCTTTTACTCCCTAACGTAACTTATCCATTTTCCACACTATCGCAGTATTCAACATTCCCACACTATCGCAGTATTCAACTACGCAGAAAATAGAAAAACTGCAGAGGCAATATATTCAAGTTATTATTTTCCCGCGCAATTTTATGGATAAATACATAATGAATGAATGCAAATTACCCCTTTAGTGGCTTTTTCCGCTTTATTTTCAAGGCTGGTGCCCTAGCAACTCCGGCAGCACGCCCCTGTGGATATTCTCAGGCCATTGTGCAGGTGTAATATGGATTCCGCGTGAAATAAAGCTGGTATTAAATGTCCCATACCAATAAGGGCAGAGTTCCGTTGGATTCGTGCTCTCTATTACACAGCACGCACACAATAATACGGTTCTCCATACCAGAGAGAACGCACCGGCGTGACGGGATTAGAACATACGTCACCGGTTCGATCTATCCGAAATGCAAATGCCATTAAGGCCCTTGAAATCGACATGGGGAGCATATTCCAATAACGAACCGGAAGGGTCAAGGTCCTCGGGTGTTGTCCCCGCCGGGCCGGGGAAATCCTCGCTCCAACGAGCCAGTCGAGCGCTAGTCTCGCCGCCTGCCTGCTCGGCCCCGGGGGATGTCATTTAATGGGCGTCACCACCGCGGCGGTCCCAGACTCCCGATTTGATAGCTCTGGCATACGCTCACAATTCTAGCGCAGTGGAATGTAATTGCGTTCCGGGAGTCAAGGGACGCCACGGTCCATGAAACCACACCAAGTGAACTTCCGATCTCAACGGTTGTTCCCACACAGGGGCCAAGAATAACGGAGAGGAAACTTTCCCCTTTCCCACTCTCTTTCAAAAAACCTTCAAAACAAGTGGAGCTTTAATTGAGGAAACCTTATTTTCTCACCGTGAGAATACAGTTAATTAATACAATGGAGATAAATGGAATTGCGTATTTTAATTACGAGAAAACTAGAAAATAGAAAACATTTTCTCAATTAAGTTAGTGCGATCAATACAAGGACCCTCGAAACAACGAAAGAAATTAAATTTGGTCGGCGTATGTTTTCATCTTCATTCTATTTGCTTAAAAGCTTTCGCACCACTAACTGCGTTAGAATTCATATCAATCACTTGGAAACCGGCGCTTCAGTAGCTCAAGGGGATTTTGGCAGTGAGCAGCATGTTTTGCATACTACTCATAGACTGACTTCAAGAGGACAGTCACGAAACATGCATTCACTACGAAGTGGTAAATTGCGGTAAAAATATGTCTTATGCTTGAAACTACTCATACTACGATGAATGGCGATCTTAGCATGCGATAATTAAACAACTCAACATCCCACGTAGGTACTTGAGATATTTCCTTTATCACCAGAATACTTTTAATTTCATTTAGCTAACTACTTTAATACTGAAATCCGGCATGTATCTAATTCCAAAATGTATTGCTTATAAATTACGAGTTCTAAATTGTGTATTCCGAATTATTCATCGGTAAGAACTTGGCATTAACTGCAGAAATTGATTCTAAAATATAAAAAAATGGATCAATACTAAGACTTACGGGTAGGTAACTGAATACGTCTTGCTGCTACATTAGTTTATGCTATATTTTGAGAAAAAAAAAGAGCTGGATGATGATCCAGAACTAGACGTAAATTTAAATGAAACTTCTAGCACCCTTAAATCACGAATAGGTATAAGGAAAATTATCTCTGAAGTAAATAGAAAAGATTTCTCCCATGGAATAGTAATCGCTACCCTTTTCTTCCTCATTTTCATCAATGACATCAATTTTAAAGTAACCAGCGGCCTCCGATTTTTCGCTGAATATACGATCATCAACCAAGAAGAGAAATAAAAAGGACAGTGAGGCACTTTCTAGCGACCGAGACATAATAAAAGCGTGGTGCCAGAAGTGGGTCCCCCAGTAAAATCTAAATATATGCGAAGTAAATAATTTCTTCGAACGTTTTTTCACTCGTTCTAAACCCTGCAGACACAGAGTGGCACACACGTTTAAGGAACAAAGTAAATTACTTGCGGGTCCCAGAAAAATGGGGTCTTACATGGAGAATGTACGCCAGAAATCTCTGCGGAGCTGCGTTGAAATGAAATGAAAATATTTCATCAAATGAGTAGTACTGAAGAAATGAAATGTTCGAATGAAAAATAATAAAGTGAGGGGTAATTTAACGTTTTTAAAACCTGAACCTGGATCACGCGTTGGGAATATGAGATCCTGCGCCGGAGAATTTAATTTCGGAATTAAGATCCAGAGAAAAGCTAACCTATTAGTGAGAAATCCTTAAAAATAAAAAGGTCACTTCAAGTAATTATTGAGAAAACAGGTTTGAGAACCACTTGAAGCACGGATATTACATGCAGGAATTAAAATACTAGATAAACACAAAATATTCCAGTTAACTTCGACACTAAGGGAACACTATTAGCCTCGCGTTGGTGGGCTAGGCCAAAACGAGAAGTTAACTGAAATTGGCTGCAGAACAGACCAATACAGGCTATAATTTCTCCTTCGCATTATTTTTAACTGCAGCCATAGAAAAACTTAGAAAGTTCAGCTACACTAAAATAAATCACTAATTACCCCCCTATTGGTGACCTACTATGTATACTCTTTCGTTGCAACTTGAGTGTAAGATACAGAACTTCAGACCAATATCACCAAAAACTTAACGTTCAAGTAGACGAGAAAATTTAATTTTCCCAGTGCAAAATTTCCTCTTTCATTTCTCTCAAATACTATCGGAATACCAGGATAGTTTGGTATCAAAATATTCGCATAGTTATCTCTGAAAGTAAAAAAAGTACCCAAGTCGTTACAAAAATCCTTGACCTTATATTGCGGTGAATAGACCCAAATAGCTCTTAGGATCTCCGAGTGGACCTCTCCAAAGAACTATAAGAGTATTTTTTCTATATGGACCGCAGTCTCCTACTGTTCCCTTTAATGATTTCCACAAACATGGTAATTCAGCACTCATTCCTTTATTTATTTCAGAGTATTTTCCAACTTTTGCACGGCTATACAGTGAGCAATCCTTTAATTCCGATTTCATTTGTATTATAAAAACCTTTTTCAGCCTCGTGACCTGATTTCTGTGTAACTTACCTTCAAGGGAAGAATATATCCGTTTTTTTTAAAGTTCTAGCAAAGAATAAAGGAAAATATGATTTTTCTGTTTCAAGAAGCCTTATCTTAGCCAAACCTACCACAACCTACTTCAGATGGCCTAATGTTAGGCAATTACAAATCAAATAAGGACTCAGAAGGTTATCGCTATACAAAAAACATTCTCGTTTACAGTCAAAAATCCTGGAAATTTCAAGGATTAGTCATTTCCCCTTAATTGACGGAGAACGCCTGTTTGTATGCAGCACGACAATTTTCTGATATATTTTTTACCACTAGTATTGATTTACTCTAAATCTACCTTCACATGGCACAAGAAAAGTAAGATATAAAAAGAATAATTCATCAATAAATAGTTAATGCAAGATATAGTCCATATAATTCTATTCCCAAGCAATAACTACGACTTAATCATTGATAAGTATTTGTATCCATCATGATTTCTTGGGAAAGATCATGATGGCACATGTACTTGCTATTAATTCATTAATTATTTCGAATAAATTGCTCGGGAATCGAATTAGGCAATCTGTTCATCAGAAACCGACCGTTACCGGTCGATTACCATTAGTAATAATAATATCATCAGCAAGTACCTTTTACGATTTCAATGAGCCTTTCTCATGGTTTTATGTCTGATGTTAGTAGTTACTGTTGTGGACATCCACCGTATGACAAGTGAAAACCTATAGTCAACCTGTTTGTTTTACATATTTTTTATGATATTAAAAAAGTCCAATACCCACTGGAATGTATTATAATTCAAAGATGCAATTTACTATGATAGTGATAATTCTACTTAACTGTATTATTTTTACCAAAATTTACGCATCGCTGAGTCTGTTGTACGACCGTGATTTCTAATTAGGTAATTTTATTTGATAATTTACACAGAGATTAAATCCCTTTAATATGATTTTGTAACATACTATAGTTAAAATTGCATTTAATCGATCCAAAAAGTTATTGAAGGAAATTTGGTGGACAAGTTCACCACGCGACGGAGTATTAAGAGATTTCACGTGCCTGGGGTGCTCTATTTATTTGAATAAATGCAATTAACTGACACAAGCAAGTTTTCCAAAGTGCCAGCTAATTTATTTTCTCCATTAATTAAGAACAGAATTGAGTTTTCATTTGTTTTATTCCACTGGTTCTCCTCGAATGAATCTTTTCGATAAGAGTCAAATGTTTCAAATCCATCGCCAGCCTTCTCCCGGTTAGCGACAAAAATTTCGCCCTCACGATCACGCCGGATGAATTAAACGATGATTTCCGATGCCAACTAAAAATGATTTCCCACTTGGATTGTACACTACCTTATACCTGTGATTAACCCGACAGAATGGAATTCTCGTCGAAAAAAATTCTCCATTCACACCATCGAAATAAAAAAAGGAGGAAACAGAGACAGGGTGAATAAGCCAGTGTAGTTTTCTCTTGTTGACCCCACAAGTCCGACCCACGTGAAAACTTTCCACGCCAGCGGTCCGAAACGAAGGTATTTGCAGTCTTCCCCTGAATTTCCACGACTGTCACTCAAAGCGTCGAGGCGAAATAAGAGAAACAGGCATCCCTTGCGGGTTAACTCCAAGGCGGCAGGAAAAAAATATTTTTTAAATTATTGCGGACAGTCATGTGTCGCCTCTGAAGAAACAAGAGAATCAGAATACGCGAAAGATATAGTTCGCCGTAGATTCCGTACTGGAATCTCAAATGTTCCATCGACTGCAATTTTTCTCGCAACTACAGTTTTTTTTTACAAAGCATCCAAAACAATTATATTTCCTTATATTTCCCATTCCGATTTGAAAAATCATTGTAGGTACAACTACTCTCAGTTACCCATGCGAGAGATCATTAGGGAAAAAAATCTCACAAGAAGCGCAAGAAATATTTTTTCGTGAACAGACGAAGCAAGTGATTGTACGTGCTAAAAGTTTGCACGAGTTTATTTAGCATAGATTTATTATTGAATATTTTGAACTTGACTACGTGGAGTTCTGGGGATATAACCATCAACATTTTTATAATAAATTAAAATTGATTTACATACTGGATAAATCAAAATACGTGAGTTATCAACCAGCTATGAGCACATAGGTGAATGCTACATAGCACAATATTAGACTGCGATATCGATAAGAAATTACATAAGCCGTTCAATCACTTCAAATAGATTACTCAATTTAGAATACCGCCAAGCATTACCTCATCAGCGATCAAAAGCCGGATTTGGCGGTCGTTCCTTCAGCATATACAAGTATTCTCATGTTAAATTTATTTTTTAAATCAAAATTCGGTAAAATATTGAACCAAATTGGAATCCATTCGTTGTGCCTGGTACGTATACAATTGGATTTGATTAAGTGGGGCACTAGGGATATAAATACTATTTTCATCGACCTTTTCATTTGAAATTTAAATTGATTTACCCTCTTACACGCCGGTTAAATCAAAACTCGTGTGTTCTCCACCAGGTACGAGTATATAGCTGTAAGTAACATTGCACATTATTTGGCTGTGACATCAATAAAAATTACATAAACCGTAAAGCATACTGCGTTAATTGATTTTAGTGGGGAACTTCGTCATAAAACCAGAAAGTATCTTCAACTAGAATTTTTTTCATGTGAGAGCCTACGAAACAATCGATAAATCCTTTATTACCAGAGAGTGCTACCTTGAATAGCTAATAAATGATAACGAGGAAAATTCTGGAGCCCCTTCCCTTCTAATATGATCAAATAGAGCTTTTGTAACTTTTAAACGATCAGTAGCCAAGGATATAAGTTCTAAGAGGTCATGTTTGAAGAGGTCAATTGTAAGTCGGAACAAATCTCTGGCTTTTAAAAAATAAATACGTGTTTGTCTTCCAGAAGTTGTAGCTACTGCAAAAATTTATTTGGAAAGCAAATAAGTCGTTCTGCATATGTGAACTGGGAGGTTGGATCATTGTCTTAGTTGATTTGGCAATTCGACTATGGCCCAATTCACCGATCCCTTATAATACGTTCACTCGATACTCAAATGGGATACGAAATCAAGGGTTGAACGAAAGAGAAAGTTTAGAGGAACGAAAAATTGAGTCAATGGGAAAGAAATAAAAATATAGGCTCGATGAAAGTTATATCCGAGGGGAAAAAGCTGGGAAGCCAGACGAAAATTGGTATTGGCTCGGCAAATTAAAGCGATCGAGGAGAAAGGTCGGTCCCAATGCGAGCGACTCACCTCTGTATTGCCTCCCTCATCCCGCACTCCTTTTTCTCATCTCGATTCCCTCGCACTCCTCGTCAAATCAAACCACCTCGCCAAACCCTCTCCTCGCCTCTCCCCCCCTTTCCCCTTAGTGTAGGCGGAGAGCCCATGCCTCCTCTGATATGGATAGGGATTGTGCCAACTGAAAATAATTCCATACAAATGAAGTTGGGGCTCACCAAATAAAAAAAATATCATGCATCTGGCAAATAATCGTTCCGACAAGTCGAAAGCCCGTGCCTCAATTTCCGGTCCCGCATACTCCAACTTTACCTCTTCCCAAAGAAATTGAAAAGTTGTGCACATGAGCACCCCATCATCTGCAGCACTGCTACCTTCACGGAAAACGTATTCTGCCTTAGCATATTTCCATCTTCCCTCAATAGCCAAAGTCCCTCCCTTTCCACATCCAAGACTCCCACAATCTCCTAGACATATTTAACAAGGACTTCCTGTTCCTAGTCCTTTTCTCTCTTGTCGCCTTACGTCCACTGCATCCTCCACATATTTTTAGTTATATAACTAAACAATGTTTAGTGATGCGATTATAGTTAATAAAAAAATGTGTATAGAGAAGTAATTATAATGAGTCTAAATTTGAGGCTTCGAAATAGGCCACTAGAATACTGTGCGATGCTGGTTCGATATAAATTGAACAGTAGCGTATTCTATATGGATACACCGGCATCAATTTCATTTCCACGAAACCACTCTTGATAATATTGGAAAGGAAATAGAATTTACAATGTATTCTTCCAGAGACTATTTTTCCTTATCGCTGGAATATCAAAAGATAATGGAGAAACAAGTTTGATATCCTGGAGATAGGTCAAAGATTATCCGCATTTACAGAATTGAATAATAGAAGATGGGAATTTTCTGCAAAGAAAAAGTTTAAGCTCTCCACTATGAACGTTTATAGAAACAAACAGGCGTTTTGCGATGGACTGAATTTTTGAATTGTCAAAAGAACTATGCGTGACCAATGTATTTAGGCCATGTGCCGAGGATATAAATAATTACAATTTCTTATGCCTCCCAATATGTTTACTACTACTTCAGAACACCTTGTATTCAATTCATCTATCGGGGCAGGTCTGATTTTATGGGAATCGCCTTAACGTGCGTACGCAGCTTCCTCGGCTCAAGAATCGGTTACAAAGTTTTACAAAGCCCCGATATATCTCCCATTTCCTGCACTCAACGATAGGACGCATGAAAACCCACCTCGAGCTGCCTTGCGGTCGCGGCCTCGTGCAATAGGTCTTCCACGAAGGCCCTTCTCCGCCCCCTACCCCCACCCCCCCCCAACCCTACGGCT
>LYUA01001993.1:28192-40144 GCA_002093875.1 Calopteryx splendens | reverse complement strand
TGTTAAGGTGATGAAAATCCTCCTGAGACATACCACTATGTTTCATGGTACCTTTAGGTTGATCAGTTTGCGTTCGCAAATTTTATTTTGAAAACAAAAACTTCATTTAATTGCACACTTTGCGTTGCGTGAATAAAGGTAGTATTTGTGGCATGGAATGTTTTATTTCTACTGGCTTGTAGTAAAAGTTGTATGAATTATTGTTGAGAGGGTAGCTATTGGTGAGCAGGCAGTTAGTGATTCGTGTGGCTATGGTGGTAATGTTTAATATGAAGGTTGTGGATTACCAATACGGCTGTAGATTATACGGTTCAAATTCGAGGTTGGAAAAAATCTGGCTAAAAACGAGCTAGAAATACCGGAGGACAAAGTACTACCAAAAACAAATATTACGGCGCCATTTTCGTTTGATTTGAACGAAGGCTCTTCTCTCCAGAGGCATATTATGAGGCTTTAATCGGGAACCCAAATTTTAGGAAGTGGAGAAAAAAATTATACTTAACTACAGACTACGGAGAGTCACTCACACGGCGTTGAAAACCATTTCGGAATTTTGACAAAGTAATTCATGATATATCAAATAAAGCTGCAATTGACTCCTGAGAATTTCGATCTTGCTGCACTTCCAACATGCGCACTGCACAATTTCCTAAGAAACTACGATCCATCGCACTTGACTGTACTAAGAATACTGATGAACTTGAAAGAATGTCAGATATTGTAGGAAGAGCTAGAAGTGAGGTAAATATTTAATAATTATTTCAATTCACCTGTATGGCCTGCTGAGTTGCCAGCAATAATGGCAAGAACCATTGAATAATACGAAGCACGTGGTGGCACTTCTGTGAAATTTCATGATTTAAAACGCATTGGTGGATGTTTGTTTTTACAACGTATTGCGTTCCAATAAATCACTTTCCTGTTATATTCGAAATATTTTCGGATATTTTCTTCCATATATTCATCCTTCCCACGTGGTTGCGGCAGTTGCCTTCGCTTGCGTCAGCCGCACAAGCAAAATGAACTACTCGTCCTCCATGGTTTCACTTCGACTTCCGTGGCTTGTCCTTGAATGACAGACACGTGCTTGTTGCTGGTAAACGAAATTCTTCCTGCAAGGGGACTTATAACGACTTCTGCCGAGAGGCGACGAATTCTGACCCGCTGTGACGCGACGGCTTCGAAGCGGCCGTTCCGAGCCGCCCGGGAAAATGTGAGAACACTTCCACCCTTGAAGGTTGTTTTATGCCTTTCAAATCTTTCAAGCCTTCTAGGTCTTTTTAGTTCCAGCACCGTCCGCATCCTCCAAAAGCTTAATGGGGAGGCCCCTGAGTGGAAGTGGAGGGACATTGTGTGGTCACGCGATGGCGAGGAGAAGGCAGGTGAGGCCCAGTAGAAGTCTCCTCCGGTATCTTATTTTGTACTCGTAAAATAGGGTCTTCCGTTCGGTTGAATCGCACCATGCCTCGTGAATGAGTTCGTTGCAATCCAACGGAATCCTTCCGTGCCGACCGGGGTGATTCCGGCCAGTTTAGTGTGTCCAGACCTTTAGAAATAAAAGAATATCACCTCCCATTGACTAGTTGTCATTGTTATTCCTGCATTAAGTTTCTAGTTTAATAATGATGATGCTCGGGAAAATATACGAGTATTCGCGCTTGCAATAACATCTTTACTTTAAATGGTGCTTCATTTCACTCGGGTACTGTCTTAGATGGTCCTGGATGCAAAAAATATTTGCAAACAAGTGAAAATTAAGTAGCTGATTAAAAAATAGTTGAAGGCGATTTCTTCATACGTTCACCATTTGTGATTGTTTGCATTTTCCAAAATGATTTCCAATCCTTAAAGTAATGGATCACGGCACACTGAAGTGTCTTGGGATTAATGTTTCACAAAATTGTAATTACCCGGAAAAATTGTTGACAATTATCACAGCTTTAGAAATATATTATAACATTTGAATTAATTACAATAACCACAGTTTCAACGCAATAAAACACTCTTAGCACAGCTCCATTCGAGATCGATGCATAATTCTTCAAACTTGCAAAAGAGCGTATGATAACAGCTTTCATGTTTTCCGGATCAATGAACTTTGAGTTGAAGCCTGAAAAATCTCAAAAACATGGATACATGAGAATGGACACGGTCAATGGGAGAAACGAACAAAGCGAGCACGGATCTCAAAATTTCACTCCGCTGAAATCTCGTAATCATTCTTTCTTTTCCGTTTTGGTGAGAAAGTAAAACTTTGTTCATGCGTGAACTTCGACTCGGAAACCAATCCGTCATTCCTCATAGAATTGATCATCCAGTTGCATGAGGAGCCGTTAAGGGAAAATACATTCAATATGATCGTTTAAACCTCACGATATACCTAATCCCAAAGGCAGTTTAATCAATGCGCTAAGAAACGCTATTTATGCACGTATTTTCACATTGAAAACTTTAAAAAAATCTAAGTTTTTCAGATGTAGTCAGAAATGTTGTCTCGAGATTTGTGTCCTTCTGATTAGGGAAATGGTTGGGGGATTCACGAATATATTTATGAAAATAACAGCTGCATTTCGTTCCTGAGGTGGAATGTCTATTCTTATGCGGAATGCCTACATTCAGAATTTAAGTCGAGATACAGGTAGCTATGCAAAGAAGAAAATAGGATACTACCATCTGGAAGACTTTGAATAACGCATACTCACAGTAGTATGGACCCCTCGTGGGTCCCTTTCCTCCCTAGGCTGATTCGTATTCCTCTCTAATTTTTTCATTTTGGATCAGGGCTAAATATTCATGGTTTTCGTAAAATATGTGCACGAATCACACTAATGCCATTTGAAAACTATCACACACGGGGAAAATTGCGAGTGTGAAAAAGACAAATTTTCGACCCCTCTCAGTGGATTAATGCGATGGAAGTTAATTAGCATTTTTGCGGAATCCCTTCGATTCTGGAGTGATTCATTTTTGGGAAGGTGTCCTGATGTATTTAAAAAATGGACAATATAAGTTTTTTAATTTTCTCTGCTGCAATAACGCACAAAACGTATTATCCATCACGATTACAGATGATGAAGAACACCAATTCAGCTTCCAAATATAATAAATATAAACACGGAAAGGGTTAAACTGCATTATGGCATTGTACAAGTTGACATTATTAATCCAAATATAGCCTGACTTTGGCACCTAGGATAAGAAAACGAGGCACCGGTACCTACTATTAACAGGAAGTACCACTGAATTACCAGTCACTGGGGAAATAAAACTAAGTATTACTTATACTATCTAAGCTTCCTAATCTACTACTAAGTATACTTATATTATCTGATGACTGGTACACAGGGCAACAATCATAGGTTTTTCTCAGTACATAGCCACTAGTGCCAAATCCTGCTTTTAATTGGAACTAATAAAGGTTTAGGGGAAGGGCACATAGGGAAGAATACTAGTTACGGATACTTTGGTACCAATAGGTACTTAGGGAAATAAAATTAGAAGCCGGTACCAAGGGATAGAACCCTAGGTATTTCCCGGCACCTACCTCTCTCACTTCTCCTAAATAAAATACTTTTAAAAGGGGGGAGCGTTAGATAGGCATATTAGTTTGACGTTTATTCCAAATATACAGACGTAACGAAGCAGTAGACTGCTAAAATCCGTCCTAAGCTTTACCTTTAATACTTTCACAACAATCTATAACGAATAATGGTATAGGTATGTGTAAGACGACCCTAACCGTCTGATGATGGATGTTTATTAGTGCAGGATACATGGGGATCCCCCATCCATCCTCGTCTCCGCTCTCATTCCCACGACCCATGAGAAATCATTGGAACCCGAAGGCGTTCACGACACTCAAAGGGATCAAGATCATTTTCCTGAGTTACACCGATGTAATACAAGTTGCTCAAATTGCGGAAATGTCTTCAGGTGTCGCGTAAGCATGGGAATAATTAATTAGCTACTGCGCAGTAGCAGATGAATCGCTGAGCATACACACGGCCGCGAGAAAATCTGAAACCCTGAACAGTGCCGGATTAAGGGAAAGGATTTTGAGGCTTTGCTGCCCCGGGGGTGGTAGCAGGATGGGGAAGAGATTGAATGGGAGGGGGGGGAGCGAAAGGGTTGAATTTGGCCTTCAGAAATAAAATTTACCTTTTTTTTAATCGTGAGTACATTTTCAATGGAGTTTGGAGAACTACTGAAATTGCAAAGAAATTAACATATTTACGTGTCTCTTCGATGAAAAGATTAAATTCACTCCATATGAAAAAAATAATAATAATGAAGACGAGTAAAAAAATGTTATCTTCTGATAAAGCTATTTCAACAATGTGTAAAATCAATAATTACGTGTTATCGTGTTATAAAGAAATTAAACGCGTTGTGAGTTCTCCTCGGGATCTCCGTCGGGTAAATGTCCTCCATTGATGCCGACGTTTCGATGCCCGACTGGTGCATCGTCTTCAGGGCTGAGTGCCGTCTCGCAGATTTTTTTTCGTAGATTTTTCGTAGTCGAACATCGAATCGTCGGGAGCAATCGAGGGCACTACCCGCTGGAGATCCCGAGAAGAACTCAAAATGAACATACGCCGGGAAATCATCAGATCCTTCTTCTTAAATTAAATACGGATAGGTACATTATTTCACCAGAATCAACGCAATTAGAAGCAGTTTCCGAGAGGAAAATACTCATGTCCTTCCGATGAAATAATTATTAAAGTAGTTATATATGTCCAAATACCTGAGAATCTATTAAAAGTAATGGCAGGATAGTGTAATAAAAATTTCTCATTACTGTTTTTATAAAGTCCCCTTTTTTGCAAACAATTTACAACTAATCGTAAATGACGATAGCTTACAAGTTCACATATAACGCCGCGGCTATGCTTAAAATCAGTAATTTACACAAGTACGTAATATGCTCAGCACATAATGATACCATACACCCTCCAGGTTAATGCCACAATTTATAACTGACTCAATCGTTATAAATTCTTAAGCAAAAAAATTCAAACGAATAATAAAATATATCCTTCAAACGAAAAAGGGTGTAAGATGGCACGTACAAATCTATGGTGTTATTTTTTTCGAAAATCACCAAAAATATGAGTTAATTTTTTTACGCACTAGAGGTCTCAACGTTTCAAGGATGTTAAAATGTTTACATCATAAGTTTGCATTGGAAGAAAGTACAAAATAAATTTTGAATGCATTATATTGAAATACCCTTCTCAAGGGCTACAGCCTTGGTGTGGTGGGAGTACTGGCATGTTCTGATGACCCCCAGAGCAGTGGTGGCGGGAGCATGAAAATTGCTCCTGGTAGTGTTAGACTCCAAATAGGTCGAAAGGTAGGAGCCAGACGAAAGGCAGTCCACGCAGCGTCTGTTTCTGAGGACTCTGCAAATGCGTATGATCGCAGTGGGGTGGCCATTTAAGTGATGGTGTCACGTTAAAAAATCTATTGAGGAAGGAAACGGGAAACTATCCCAATTGTTTTTTCCAAGAACTTATGATGGCAACAAGCTAGGAAATAAGTCCTGGCAATTACGGGTCCCGACGCAAAGAGGCCAGTGTCATGCCCGGCGTTATGTGATTCAAGGCTCCCGCGGTCGTTATTACACGAAACCCTTGCAGAGCCAAATCGACAACAGCAGAAAATAAAAATCCGAAGAGGACTGCAGCTATCAGAATAGGGATATGAGATATTAGGACGATGATAAGGACAGAGACGTTAGAAAACAGGAGACGGAGCTAGGAAATATGGATAAGCTAGGTTCATGCGAGGTGAGGTGGAAGGATAGTGGGGATTATTGGAGCGGTAGCTATAGAGTAATATTCAGTGGAGGGAAAGAGGGCCAGCAGTGGCATCAAACAAAATGGTAGGAAGATTTTTTTAATATTGGTAGAGATTAATCCAGAAACAACGAACGTGGTCCTCATTCAGGTTTATATGCCGACTATTAACCACAGGGAGGAAGAGGTTGGCAGTGTATATGATCAACTAGAGGAAATGATTGAGCGTATTCCTAGAGGAAAACACATAATAGTGATGGGGGACTGGAAAGTGGTGGTGGGCTAGAGGGAAGGATGGGAGTGAGGTAAGAGAGTACGGTTTAGGAATAAGGAATGATCGCGGGGAGAAAGCCATAGAATTTTGCTGAAGTGGTAAAATTATAACTAATATTTATTTAAAAACCATAAACTGACAAATGGAAAATTCCGGGAGATATCACATAGATTCAATTATGCTAAGGAATAGATTTAGAAACGGCGTCATCAATTCACAGTTTTCTTGGAGCGGATACAGATGATTCAGACCATAATTTAGTGCTAATGAAATGTAATTTACATTTTTTTAAATAGGAGAGGAAATACGGAAGAGAAAATGGAATCTAGAAGCATTAACCGAGACGAAAAGAAAAAAGTATCAGACAACAGTTGACAGAATAATGAGTGAGAGCAAAGGGAAGGGTACAGTAGAAGAAAGGCGGGGGTCTTTTTGCTGCAAGCAAAACAATAGGAATGGCAAGTAGGAAAAGGATAAGGAAACCATAGAGTACAGAAATGTGATTAGGAAGAAAGAAGAGAAAACAAAATGAAAGACATGAAACAGTTTAGGATTTAGGAAGAAGGACCACAAAAGTTGAAAAAACAAACAAAGGCGAGAAATAAATAAAGCAAAAGATAAGTAGTGGAAAGAGCAGTCCTGAGGGCATGGGGATTTGACGGAGTCAAGATGAAATGGGTGCGCTGTACAAGAAAGGGAAATCACTGTCGGGAAGTCGGAACTGAAAATCCGTGTGAACTATTAGAGATGCATCAGGAAAAGTACTAATAGAAACAGAAGAGATGCTTAGTAGGAGGAAAGAATATATAGAAGAACAACTATACGGTAAACACAGTTGGACAATGAGATCGGCATAAAAAGAGAAAATGATGTGGAAGAGGAAGGGCTTAGGCTCAGGATTGTAGATAGGGAAATAGAACAGGCATCAAAAGAAATGAGAACGAAGAAGACTGTGAGGTTGATACAATCTATATAGAATTAGTAAATAGTATAGGAAAAAATTGGGTTTAACAAAGGCAGAAGCATACCCAACGCCATGGCAGTAATGAGGCCATTGATAAAAAGGAATATAGAATATAATCAGGATATATATGCCTGCTTCATAAATTTAGAGAAGGCGTTTGATAGGGCAAATTGGGAATACCTAATGAAGGCATTGCAGAAGATACGGGTAGACTGGAGGGATAGGAGACTTATTCAAAACCTGTGCATCTTTCAGACTGCACAGGTGAGGGTAGCTGATGGAGGAACAGGGTGGGGAGTAGTAGGCCGGGGGATGTGATAGGTCTGTCCTTTATCGCCGGTGATTTTAAATATACAGGTGACGGAAATGATAAGGGAGGCGTAGGAAGAACTAGAGGTAGAAGTAAAAGTAGGTGGCGAATTGTTCAAATCAGTCAGGTTTGCGGGCGATCAAGCTTTAGTTAACCAATCATCTAAGGGTTAGCAGTCATTACTGAGGTTACTACAGAGCCAGTGTGATAGGTATGGAATGAAAATAGTTGAGAAGAAAACGAAGGTAATGAGGTCAAGACATAGGAATCCAAAGATAAACATTAGAGTGGGAGAGCATAAACATGAGCAGGCTCAGGCCATTTAGGCAGTGTTTTGGACGAATGTGGGCAATATGGTAAGGACGTTAAAAGAAGAATCACAATATATGAGGGAGCTTTTACAAGGAGGAGACAATTGATGACGAAGACCTTAGGCAAGGATGTAAAGAAAAGACTGGTGAAGACTTCGATATGGATCGATGTTTTGTTTAACTTGGAAACTTCGTCGTTGATGCCGGATGAAAGGCCTAGGTTGGATGCTTTTGAGCTATGGGTACACAGAAGGAAGGAAAAAGTGAAATGGACGGAAAGAGTTAGGCGAGGAGAGGAAGCTATAGAGAGAGATCCAAAGAAGGCAGGAAAAGTGGATGTAAAATGGATAGCAGCAGAGCAGAGATATATAACAGAGTGGCGTTGGATTGTTGAAGACAGTGATATAGGGCAGAATTTTGGGTTAGCGAGGAAAAGATTGGTCCTGTTGTATATTATGAAGTGAGATAGATAATATGCGGATATGAAGAAAGAGTTACTGTAGGGTATACGTGATGTGTCCATCAGAAACCAACCCTAGCCAGCCGATTACCAAGTAATAATAATATTGAATTAAAAATTGATTTTAAATATATTTAAATTAAATTATAAATATTTGCTGAAAACTCAAAAAGACACCTTATGCAGACTTTATCATGTGTAGTATTTTAATAAAATACTCTGATTCTCTTCCAATCCTTCATTATTTTTTAAGGAACTGCATGTAATTATGAGTGTCGTACTCTACCCTTCGTACTAAGGTCAATCAATCGACTTTTCATTGATGCAGCGGCTAAAGCAGTAGGTTTGCGCGTTTCATGATGTGCTCCGCAAATCTTTTTTATTAAATCGATTTTATTGTTTGAGTTAAATTTGCAGAGGGTCACATTCTATTATATGTTTTGCTGTGATTGATAAGTACTAGCCTACTGTTTTGAGCGTTTGGCTACAAACCAGGATACTCGGTTTTCAAATCCCGTTGTTTCTCTGAACAGGGAGCAACAGGGTAAATGGTGAAGTAATTGTAGACAGTATTGATAACGCTAATGTTTCGAACAGATATTTTGAAAGCGTGTACAACAAGGATGACACAAGACCAATCGAACCTCACTTGCATCAATGAATCGATGAGTGACGTTATTATAAACAGTAAGGGATTGATAAAGCAACTTACAGAATATTAGATATAACAAATCTCCAGAACCGGAAGGAATTCCAGCACAAGCATAAAAAGAAGCACATGAAACTCCGCACTTTCTGGAGAACATATTTACTACGTTCTTATCGGAAGGTAAAGTATCGCAAGACAGGAAAGTATTCCGCGTCACTTCCATCCACAAGGGCGGAAGCAAACATGATCCCGGAAATTACCGACTAATATCATTAACATTTCTATCCTGCAAAATTCTTGTGCACATCATTGTGAGCAACGCCATGCGCTTCCTGGATTGCCATAGTTTTTTCACAAACACACAACATGGTTTCCGAAAGAGCAGGTCTTATGAAAAACAACTTGATTTATTCATCCACGATATCCTTAAATTGGGACATTCAAGAACACATATAGAACACGCTATATGTTTCGATTTCAAAAGAGCATTTGATCAAATACCACACTAAGAGCTGGTAAACAAACTGCAATTATGTGGAATTAATGAAGAAACGGTGAATTTGGTCCAAGAGTTTCTATTGAGTGCAAACATAGAGTGGTGATACATGGAGTTATTTCCTATTATTTGGATGCAAGATGTGATGTCCCACAGGGCAGTGTAACCGGTCCCCTCCTTTTTCTCATACACATAAATGATATTAATTGTAGAATTCCTAGCAATGTCCAATTATGCACCAACGATACGGTCATCTACCGGAATACAGGTAATATCTACAGGTAATCCGACTATGAGGCCCTTTCTACCTAAGAGTCACTCCAACATTAGGCCTAACATAGGTCAAGCACGTAAGGACGATATGTGAAGCAGCATTGAAAAACTTGGGTTCATCTAACACACTGCGGGAAAATATTCTAATGAAAATTTTAAAGAGAGTTGATATTTCGCGCCAGATAGAACTCATCTTAAGTACACCTCGAGAATTTAGGACCCTGCGCAGAAGGAA
Organism: Calopteryx splendens; assembly: GCA_002093875.1. NCBI lineage: Eukaryota > Metazoa > Arthropoda > Insecta > Odonata > Calopterygidae > Calopteryx > Calopteryx splendens. The sequence continues at coordinate 30,371 of LYUA01001993.1, read as the reverse complement.
CTAAACTTGGAAATAAACAGGATACTGGGGAAGGCTCCTAGTTCCACAGAAAACTACAAATGTTGCAGGATCCAAACCACCTAGTAAACCGCAGATGTTGCAGGATCCAAACGCCATAGCGTAAGAGGTAAGATCTCCCCTCACCAAACCTATCGCCAAGTTGATTAATCTGATTATACATTATGAAATGATATGGATCTGGCCATTTCATTTTCTTAGGAATATATTTTAAACTATGAGTATTTGAAGAACCCCTCATTCCCACACATAGTCTCGCATGAATTATGTTTAAAAAATATTTCTTAGACACGGTTTTATAACATCTTGTTAAATCTAATTAATAATTAATTGGGCTCTTGCTTAGCGCGGATTTTACCGACATTCCCGATTACATACACAATTTAGACTGTTCATTAGTGATAATAAACATGCTAACCGTAGTAACTCTGTAAGTTGAGTAGTATATTAACGGTCGCTTTCCACTTGGCTTGTGATTATTAAACTGATTTTTGAGTTAAACCAGAAGTTTAAGTTAACCTAAAGTATACGATGATATTATAAAATCAACCCATTGTATCCTAATTTTTCCCAATACAATCAGTTCACAGCACACCATTACATATACGAGTATATAGGTGCGTTGCATTGAGTTGCCTGTCCTCCTAAGTAGGATGTGCATCACGAACAAATTAATTCATGGAAATCTGATGACGACCCAAAAGTGGCTAATCCGGATTCTGGGATCACAGTGAAACATCCAGATAGCAAAGTAATAGATATGATAAATACGAATATGGCAGATGCCCACTGAATGCACAGCAATAAATACAAACGTACTCCCACTATGAAAATTACGTTATAATTTGGAACTGTTTGCAGCTTTTGCGTAACTAAATTATACTTGTAAGTGGGTTGGTTGTTTAAACGGAATGAGTAACCGTAGAGAGGAAATAAAATATGCAACATTACTATTGGTAACGAACGAAATAGTTGGCAAAATAGTTATGCATAAAATGTCACCACTGATGAACTGAGCGACCACGAGAATGCAGTACACTGGAAATGTTTTTCGGTAAAGTAAACGTCCACATATAGAGGGAGATGTAAATACGCACATCCATATGGTCGCTTGAGCTGTGGCGTCGCTGCTCCTTCTGGGCCTCCCTGCGCACACGCCTCCGATTTACGAGGATATATTTTTCCCGCGTTCGATATACGCCAGCGCTCGTTAGGCCCACGACTACGAAGCACATTCGGCAGCGGATGATCTTTACGCATTTCTTTCTTCAATTTTTTTTCTAGATTTTATTCAACCATTAAGGAATGCGTCTGTGCTGTGGGTTCACGCAAGCTGACCACACCCCATTGAATGAAAATCGCCCAGAAAAAAATTATTCACGCATGTTTAAGCTTTTGCGAAAAATCACTTTGGTATTTTTCGCAACTGTTTCTTCACTAGCACGCCTTGACGATTTCACAGTCGAAAATCTCTTTCTCTCTCTATCTCTCTAAAACCATTAATTTCACCGATTCATGGAAGGTGGCATGCTATTTTGGATAAGCGCGACAATTTATTGTCCTCCTTCACGGCCCTTGGAAATTTCCAATTTCCCAACGAATCTCGTCGAGGTTGAGAAATGTTTTCCGCGGTGCACCCAAAGATAAACGATAAAAAAAATACTCGCGGGGAACCGACTATGCGATCCCAATCTTCCACTCAAGTTCAATCCCACGAATTTCACAACCGCTCACCGAAACACGGATGCAATATCTCATCGGAAGTCGGGCGAGCACAGACTGCCATCACTCGATACATATGCATACCGCCGTAAAAGGGAAGAAGTCTACCCACCGCTTCGACGGGAACCCGCGTTTCCTCCGCATTTCGCCTGACGACGAGCCTCCACTGTTGACTGTGCCAATCCCAAGGGAATTCGAAATTTGAATGCATTTGAGCGTTTTAGCATCGCTTAAATTTTCCTCGCGGGAGGGGACTCCGATATCCGGCTATCCGAGGGCCCGCGAATGCTTGCCCAACACTTAAAGGGGACGGACGACCAGCGCCAGGGCACCTCGGAGAAAGGTGGCGGGGGGTGTGGGGGGTTCCCTTCCTCGGTTGGAGTGCGTCTCTGAGGAGAGGTGACGCTCGCATCGCTCCCTCTTCGAGAGGCGGAGGGCC
>LYUA01001992.1:186818-197564 GCA_002093875.1 Calopteryx splendens | reverse complement strand
TGTTAATTTGCCATGATTACCTGGTTTTGAGACTGACTTACGTGGTGAGCGCAGCAATATTATTCGACCACGTTTAATATCATCAAAATATTTAGACTTTTTCTAGACAAATTTTTGGGCACAAAGTTGGTGGTTGAACTATAAATGAGGTCAAATTATACATGAGGATGTACAGTATTTGTGATTATTTTTCAAACAGTGGAAATAACATATCTGTATTGCGTGTGCAATTAAAAAAAGTAAAGTTAAGTGAAAAAGTCATTAATCTTTAAGTAATGCATGCTAAATTTGTCATGACAAGCAAGGTTCTGTCAGTATTAATTGCCTGGTTGAAGGGACCTTGCTATGGCAATACTGTTGCAATATTATTTCAATGTCAGTATTATATTGCATATGACCTAATTATATTATTGTATTATGCTTTAATTATTATCATAGGTAGCCTAACAATTAGAGGTATGGTTATGGAGGGTCTGTGAAAACTAATATATGATTTCAATTTTTTAATAGAACACTTATGAAGCAATTTCTTGAAAACATTCTGCTTTCTACTTCCCTTCATGCTGTCTAATATGTTTATTCTGTTCATCTCTTTTCTTTACTTAGCAAACATTATCCCTTCTAACTCAGCATTCAACTTCCCCTCTACCTCTAAATAACTCTGCAGTCTCTTATTTTTTTGGCTTCTGAATTTTTCGCCAGCATTTTTCTATTTTTTTTGTCTTCCTCTCCATCTTATTACACTCCATCTTATATTTAGTTTCATTTGGCTACATTAAAAATTTGAGATATATTTTTGACCTAACTTTCTGATGGCCAATCAAATTTTAAAAATTTTCGAACTTATTCATAATGACGATATGAGTACAAAGCATATGCTTCAAATATATATCAAATTTAAGTTGATCCCTTCTTCCAAATTTTCACATTGTCTGAAACTCCAGTTAAATGGGTATCTATGGAAAGTCTTAGTGAGTCGAGTTCAATCACTCCAAATTATGATATTGTGAAAAAGTTCCAGCAATTTAGGGGGTCTAATTTTAGAGGTGAGGATTCAGATCTCGTGAAGAAACGATCCTCATGGGGGTTGAATTTTCCTGTTAGTAGTTATGTAATAAGGTGGCTTGAGTGAGTAGTGAGTAAGACTGAAAAGTATAAAATCACAATATGGTTGCTCTCATGAGTAGCAACAATTTAACTTCTAGATCTTTATTGACTTTAATTAATCTTATATGTTCTGAAATATGCTATTCACATTAAAATAAGAAAGGGCCCACACAATTCTTTTAGGCTTCATTCGTCTTCATGCCATCCACATCTCATAATTCTTAAAATATACGCACATCTCTCCTTTTGGAAGTATACAACACTGGACTTCATATGCAAGTCTTCATTTATCTCTTCCTTAAATCCCTTTCATTAATTCTCTCACATTGGTTTGTTTCTATCGTTAATGTGGTCCCCAATAGGAGAGCTAATAATGGGCCAAATACTAGGACAGAATAATCTCCTTAGTAAAATATATTTTGGCTTTTTTTGTCTCATAAAATACAGAATAGTTAAAATGTTCTACCTTTTCCAACTTATGTTCACTTGTATTTTTTGTGTATCCTGCCAATTTTTAATTATGATTTTTTTCATCTTATATATCTGGATATGTATCTAAAATCAAAATACTTGTTTTTCTCGAATAGTATGATTTTTGCAAACTTATCTAAAAGTAATCCCGTGGACCCTCGGCTTGCTCGGCGCTTTTTCCGAAAGTCACGTTTCCTTGTTTGGGCGACAGTTGCTATTTAACAGCGCACAGCTGTATCTCCTTGTAAAGGCCGGAAATACGTATTTTTTTCTATTTTGTGGAGCCAATCTCCGTGACGTGGAACAATTCAAATTTTTATTTTTCTTTGAAAATCGGGAAGCGGGAAATAATTGAAATCACGGAAGTTCCCGACTTCCTTGCAAAACATTTGTATTCGATTTTATTTAGTAATAACATTGTAATCGAAAGTGAAGCTATCATAAAGAGCGTAATTTCCAATCGATATATAAGCCTCAAGCTTTCATTATTCTAAAACGTGATCGTTTTCGAATGGATTTACACTATGATGCCTATCATCATAGTTCCAATTCCTAATTCATAATCTATTGTTTAATAAACATTAGGCCCTTCAACAATAGGTGGCTCGTACTGTGCTGCCTTGATGTATCAAAGCCATTGGGAATTGTGCCACCATAAATAAGCGTATTTTGGTAATCTTCACGCATACCAAATGAAAGAAACATCAGGTTATACGATAGCTTGGAGAATTGCTACTAAACGATCCTCGGATTGATAAACCATGATGATGATAAATAACGTACGCCGTAAAATAGGGGTATTCTATTAACGCGTGTGAACACTTTCTTTCCATACTTTCGGCATGGTCGAAGATTTTCACTGCGTGGAAGAAAAGGGTTCTATCAAAAAAATTTAATCGACACGGACCGCATTTATGATCGGGCCATTCCTACAATTTTTTAGAGCTCCTTTATTTGTTAAATATTTGTCAGATGTTTATGATCAAAATCTGATTTTTTCTCAAATAGGTTTACCTTACCGACGTATTATAACCATGGGAAACAAGGAAACCAGAGGTTCATATTTGTGGGATACAAATGTGCGTAACAATCTATGAAACCTTGGACCAATTGTTTGTCAGATTCTTCGCCAATCCCCGCACCCTCTTTTTCTCAATTCACCCTTTTTTAATGATTTGCTGTTTTGATGGGACTTGAAGAGAACAAAGAATTTTCGAGGTCATTTTAGCGTATTTTTTATGGAAAATCTTCCCATTTGTCGATTACCGTTACCTATAGTGAGGCATTATTTCCTATCCCAAAAAAATTAGAAAATATGCCGTATGTGATGATTAGGTGTAGGACCTTAAGTTCGATTTTGCACACAGCAAAATTAGTACTTAAAATCCCTAACAAAATAATGGAACAGAGGGGTAAAGATATCTAGGGTTTAGAAATGATAGGAATACGCAAGATGTCTTAGTATTAATGAGTTCACTGATAGGAAGGAATGTAATAGGATGTATTCGTTTGTTTCGTGGACTTTGAGAAGGTGTTTGGCCGAGTAAATTGAGAACAACTAATACACGTATTGCAGAAGATATTAGTATACTGGAAGGACAGGTTCGTGAAACATGAATCTCCTCATGAACCCAGTCACCGTCCGTCGGCGCCAGTACCGCCGGAGTCACAGGAATAGACAAGTTGTTAACAAAAGGGCCATGAAAAGGGCGGATTCAGTGCGGATTGCCCTAGCCTTGGTGACGCTCGATGAATAAAAAAAACGCGGCTTATGGTACAACTCGTACGATTACTTATTTTAATAATTTTATTTAATTAATTATTTAATAAATGGTTCAGTTTTCATTGAAACCAGCTTATTAAATTACTTAAATTAAAGTTACATTAAACTTTCCCATTTTTCCTTTCTAACTTTGACCCCACCATTTGATTAAATCCCACGCTTCTGAAAAATAAAATATGACGTTAGAAAATGCATATAAGTTTTTATTTAAGAGAAATGCATATTTAAATTTTATCGCGTCTGACTAAATTTTTCTTTATTTCCCTCGAAAGCTGATTCGAATTCGTTCAATCGTATGTACTCTGTCTCTCATACTGTGCGTGCAAGAGAAGTCTGACTTATTTTCTAAAGAATTTTTATTTTTTTACGAAAAGGTTTGATCACGAATAATTATTTTTAGTTTACCTGGCAAATTTAAGATCTACACAAATATAATCAAATATTCTACTCATGGAAACCCTGCGCTTGGAGATTTTGCCTCCATTCGCTTACTATTTAAGTTATAAAATTGCTACATTCGCGCAAAATTTTCGTTCCTGTGTACAGAATTATAAAAAGAAATATTTTGACCAACGGTGAGAGTTTTGAATGGAGAGAAAAATGGGCAGATTTAGTTTTGAGAATAATTTATTTATTTCGGTCTAAATAATGCCCAATATACCGTTGGATACCCAATAAGCGTACTGGATAGGACGTCTAGCAGTGCTAGAAATATTCACCATGTCAAGTGTGAGTTAGAAAAAGAGACGTCAGTCTCAAATCTACGGAATGAGATGTGCAAAAATGGATGTCATTCTTTATTAAAGGAAACATTGAAAGTGTAAAAAGGTGTCCCAAGCTTAAATTTGTATATGCTCCACAATGTAAAATTAGCTAATGCTTGGTGTTAAACCGCAAATAATTTTAAAAACCGACCTATGTTTCGATAGTTGCTCTCATTTCGAATAATGAGGACATATATGAGCCTAGTTTAACACCCTTAGAGGCAATCCTGGGTATCGAAATGACTATATCCGATCTTATGAGCCTCGAGGAGAGATATGGTGCATCCCGCTAAAACTTTGCACTCCCACCAATGTCACTCCATAGGCTTTAAATCGGCGTTTGGCCGTGTTGGTATTTGGAAACAAATTATCAAAACCCTTGAATGTCTTGGCCTTACTCTGTGGATTATGTGCAAGAATGGACAGTAGGGGATTTAAGGTCCTGTGAAGAGGGCAGGTGCCGAAAGAAGATATACATAATCCAGAGTAGTTGAATGCTCGGGAAAATTCATTGCATCGGATACGAAGGGTAGGGTGTTGGAGTTGTTGGGTACGCCAAACGCACCACTCTGGATTCGTCCAAGTTGAGGATCGGCCATAGAGTTAGCTCTATGGGATCGGCCCTCTTCGCTAAAAACCTTTGCGTCAAGGAATGCGATGGCTTGTAAAAAGATTTGCTTGACGGGAACTTGCTTTTCATGGGAGATGGGACTCCATGTCTGCCGATGGAAAACTGGGGTCCAGTCGCTCCATTGATGATGACACAGGAAGGGACTGACAAGAATATGCAGTCCGATTGATGCGTGGCGAAGTCACTGGCTAAACTTCCGACTCATTAAAATGTCACAGATTTAAGTTCCTCCCCCTGGACAATTAATAATGACACATGAGTTTAAGATAGTGAATCTAGACTCATAGTAATTCATATTTGAGAATATGACAACTGTAATACTCTAGTGCTTAAATGGTAAAGTTAAAACATGATTTTTCTCAGTAACATTACATTGAGTGATATAGTTGAAATCAACAGAATATTTGCAATAATGGTATTCTTGTCTGTGCAAGCGTCTCCAAGCCCTAGGTAAATTTTTATCACCTATACACATTATTAGTTGGAGAATGATCTTCTTTCTAACAAGAGAGGAGACCTGCTAATAAAACCATATAATTCATCTTATATAATGGATGGAAAAATGATGTGGTCACATTTGTTAATATATTAAAAATTCTTTCCTTGCAATCATATTAAATAAATAAGGAACCCGGCAATCACGATGGAAACTGACAAAGAAACTCGTGAAGTATTGCCTTCGTCAAAACTATACAAATTGCAGTGGGGCGATAGAATTATGTCCCTCTGTGCTAAATTGCCATTTCAGGTATCATAATAACGATTTATTTTTCCAAATAAATTATTTTTCTGTAAGAAGGTAATGATGAGAGAGAAAAAATTCTTCGCACATGTCCTCGGGATGACTTATATCTAATCTTTGGGGAAATTCACCCACTGCCCCAGGAAGCCCACCGACAATTTCCTCCCTCTCTCCCACCCCCCTCATTTTAAAGAATGCATACTTCTAAGGTCCCTGAAGGGGAGCGTGCGACGCCTCTACTTTGTGGAATCTGAAGGCAATTGGCCCTTAGAACCCTGGCTGACGCCAACATGAACAGCAGAATGCGAAATATCCTCTCACTCTCAAGCCACAAAAATCGAGCTTTGTTTTCATTAATCATACGAATACCTATTCCGGAAGCAATTGTAAATAAATAAGGTGACGGATCTCAAAGGTGAAACGAGAAAATTTTAGCTGCATATGATCTTGGAGAGTCTATTTGTACCTCTCTCCGATAGAAAGCCCATACCACTGTATTATGTTCATCTAACCAAGTTTTTTCTTATAATTATTCTAACGGAGAAAATTTTTTAAATATTTTTTAAATCGTGCTCTTGGTGTCCTACTATTTATTACCCGACGATATTTTATAGACGAAAGGGATTTTGTTATATATATTGGGCCCAGGCTTGTCCGAAAAATTGGTTGGCTGTTCCACGATATTCAAGTGTGCGTTATAGGTATTAGTTATTTTTTTACGGAGAATCCTTTAATTAGTGAACATCATGGTAAAGCATGCGGTGGCCATATTTTTTGTTAATTATTGGGAACCTGAGTATCTATGTCTAGTAATTTTATACCAATATCATGATTGCGTCCGCATAGTTGAATTTCATTACACAGCGCCATTGCCTACTTCTCCCTGGTGTTGTCTCCAAACATGAGATGACCCAACGGAAGCCAATGGGTTAGGATGATCGCGTCGCACTTTCATCCGGGACTAACGCTGCAATGAGCGCTCTGAATGAGGTTAATCGGAGCCAGAATCTCACCCAATTACTGCCCCTCTCGCGTGAAGAAGATTGGGGACAGACTCCCCATGCGATCACGAAATGGGGCACATCCCGTGGCGGTCATTATTTGACTCCAAGGTCAATTGAAATTATTTTCAGTTATGGGAATTTAGGCGAAAGTAGGCGTATTTTCTTAGCTGCCGCATTAATTGCGTTTGCGAGATCTTTGTCCACAGTTCAATGTTGTTGCTGTCGTCTCTATAAATCAAGCGCTTGTTTTACTCGAGGAGTTTCTTCTTCGCAATACGAAGTATTTTCGCTTATTGCATCGTCATTTAAGATTCTCATCTATAAACTGTGGCAATGCATCTCGTGAGTAATATTGTCGATTACCCTATTCCTGAAAAAACACTATAAATTGTTATCCTAATGCTCCTTTTACTTCTCAATCATGAATCCTGTTTATTTAAACATATTGCGAATAAACTTATCGTCTGCAAAGACGATAACTTTTCTCATTCCTTCGCATATTCGATAAAGATGAAGCTGACACAGATACGTCAAAAAATGGTTGTTTTAAATTGAAAGAATCTTTTCCCCTCCCCATTAAAAATGGAAACGATGAATATTTTAGGTTTTGTTTTCTCAAAGAAATTGGAATCAAATGTCTGCGCAAGTTAAATATTGCTAACTCGGCCCTTCCTAGCTTCTAGTAGGTAATCTATTCGCCTCCGATTTAGAATAAATAACAAACATTTTAACTTTAATTCCGTACCTATATCTAGCACAGATTACGCGGCGAGGACGCTGCAAAATATTATCTCGTCGTTTGGAGAGCTGTTTGAGATGAGCCACTGAGATCTCTACCAAAACAATATCGTTCGAGCCCTCTGAATAGAACTATGGTTACATCCGATTTCGTTAATTCCCGTTTAAATTTAACTCGGCGCGACACTCGATACGCCCCGTGGAATCTCATACCGACCCTGATTTCATCCACATCACTTCCTGTTCTCTTCGCCGTTTTTCATGGTCACCAAAGCGAATTGCGGGTCGTATTGTTGCGGTCACCTGACCTTTCACAAAACATAAATGAAATGGTCGACACCTAATAATCACCCTATAATTTTGTTAACACTGCCGCCGTGAATGATAGATCTTTTTTGCGAGATCGTCGCGAAGGATGGCCACTTTCAATGCTGCTTGTTTTGTCGTTGGGAGTTGTATCCGTTGGGGGGATACAAAGGCAAAAGCCACCGGCAAATTTATGCTCCTCGGCGCTGATGCAGCACTTGCATCCTCCAGTGCGAGCGATCACTTCAAATAAAGATGAGGTTCCATCGCATTGACCCGCCGCGGTGTCCAAGACTTTTGTTACCCAGCCTGCGACCTTTCGCATTCGGCTGTCAACTGTCGAGGGGGATCCCGCTCGCGTCTCCTCGTTAAGATCGTTCGCCGTCGCTATTATTCTTCCGCCCTTCTCCATCGCTAATCCACAACAGAGCCCGGCGTCTAACCAGTCAAATGCTCGGTGACGTCACTGGATCTCTTACGTTCCACTTTCGTGGGCCCGGTGGTAGGCAAGTACCCGCGGAGCGTCACTGTCGTTCACACAACGAGCCGCATTCCTCGCTATCTCGTTGAATCCCCTGGCAAGGTGAGTTTCAGCACGGAGTTTGGTGACGAGTTTTTTGTGGAAGTGATAAAACTTCTTATGTTTACGAGTTTTGGAGTTGAGTTTCTCCTTCGGAACATTTCGTCGCAGGAAGATCTCTACACTTAAATGGACACTTGTTTCGTGAGTTTTTGAAATATTATTACCAGTTAATTGCTCATTTAAAAAAATGCTTGTTTTATTCGAACGTACCGCATGCGAGGTCTGTATTTGCGAGATGCGAGTTGGAACGCTCGATGAACGAACAACGAATGAGAATAAAGACAACGTACCATTACTATAGCCATCTAGTACCAGGCACCATTTCTCATGAAACTGATCTCGTAGGTGCAATGCTGATAGGAAAAAATAATTGACTTAACTATGTCTAAAATGGGACGACGCGTAACCTTTTGTTTTACTTGACTTGTGTTGCTAAACTCAATGAACTGAATGGTTTACGAAGGAAAATTCAAGTTGCTTCAGTGAAAATACGAAAAATATCGGGACTCGGGCAAGTAGAAGGCAGCAAGTTACAGTCATTCAATAGAAACAGCTAACAATTACTGTAACACGAAACCACATCCGCTCCATTAAATCATTTCAAAAGGTAGGTGCACGCTAATCGCATCCGCTTCTACTTTCCAGCACGTCCTTAGAGTTTCGGTGTGGTATGCCGCAATTCGTTGAACATCTAAAACCCTTATATCTGAGACCTTGAGTAGGTGTGAATTGTGAAATGTACCAACGTTATTTAGTCCCACACATTTACGATTTCTTTTTTTATGTTCGATTTTTCCTCGGATCTTCGAAGACTAATTTTTTTAGGTATAGATAAATTTAATCATAATTTATTCGCTCATCGGTCAGAAAAATGTGAAAAAAGACAATAATCGATCGGAAGGTTATTGATTCTAGATTCAATATTCGTAGGATATTTAGTAGAAATTTTGCTATGGAAGGCACTTGACATTTGAAAAAAAAGAATTTAATGATATAATCACCTTTGATACATTTGTAGGTTATTTTAAGAATAAATGAGACTAAATTTTGCTAGATAGGAAAATTTAAGCGATATTCGCGACACATCAATCATAGATTCCAACGAGCGTATAATTTGTATATTGCTTTTACTGCATTACTATTATGTAACTTTATATGACATTTTATTTTTCCTTTTAACTCCTATTATATTAATGTACAATTCAAGCTTATATTTCAGGACTAATATAATGATTTTGAATAGACTGGGGGAGCCTGAGAGGTGTCCCTCCTGCAAAGTGACGTTAGAGAATAGGTAAGCTTAACGAAATTGTGCCCAAAATTTTCAAATCCTTTGGAGGAGTGCCGGCAGGGAGGTAGCAAGATTTTTGTTTCATCCATAAGTTTCAATTAACATTAATTTACTTTGTTGATCCTGATATTGAAAATTACCAGAAGTATTTCTTGAAAGCCAATACCTTCCTTGCTGAAAGATTGGCGCAGAGTTAGTGAGGATTCTCGGTTTGCCTTTTGCCATTCCAATAGATTTTAATCTGCCGTTACTCATGATCTAATGAAAATATTTTATAAAATCGCATCTTGCGCGACTTCCTCTAAAAAATTCTTGTTAGTGATTTATTACTGGTATTGGTATTAATTAATGTAATTTTAACCAGGAATTATGACGTGGTGAGCAGACGTGCAGAGAATGCCAGTTGTACACCAAGACCTCTTTGCCAAAAGATCAACCATCATTTAGTTCTTCCCCTTTTATTGTTACCAGTGGTTATTCTTCTTCTTGGTGTTGCTCGCCTCATTGCCAGGCCAGAGCATGAGGGTCTTCTGTATAAAAGTGCAGGTGATTTAATTTATTTTAAAGCATGATCTTTTGTTTATCATTAACGTTATATCGTATAGTTGATAAAATAATTGTACTAAGTGAATTAAAAGTATGTCATTAATTGAACTATTGACATTATTTTATATTTTTTCTTCCCTTCTAAGAGTCTAGAAGGTGATACAACTGTATTATCCGTTTTACCTACCCATTAATTCAAGTCCACGATAATTCATATTTGAATTAGCGCGATCCTAAAAGTTGCATGCGCATTGAGTGCATCATTCGCCGCTATAGTGTTGATTTGAAAATTAAATTGTGTAAAAAGAGTTGCAAACGGCAGTTATCCTATGTAAAACTGTTTTGAGTGAAAGGGGAGAAATTGGTCTCTGAATTTAAGGTCAAGATTTAATTTGGAATGGATTTCCGAAGGTCGTGAATGTCTTAATCCTAAATTCCATTTGCGATTCTAGAAAATAGTAATATAATTACCCTCAAATTTGTTCTTAACCTGTGAATCCATTAGAGTGGCAATTTCTCTCATTAATTTCCAGTCAAAAGAAGCATAATACAATGCTACCTAAAGACACTCGTACTGGTAAGTATCGCATTTCTCTAAATATTGTCGGGAATGTACGGTTTAATCGAATGATTTGTATTTAGCAGTTGACATATTTTTAAGGAAAAAATATAGTAGAAACAGCCTACATACTTTATAAGTTCTTTTGAAAGTATTCTTTTTTATGAACGCGTGCCTCATTTACTTTTTTTGGTGAATTTCGTCATTCTCAATAGTTGGAA
>LYUA01001992.1:174423-184643 GCA_002093875.1 Calopteryx splendens | reverse complement strand
GTTTTGCCACTTTCTCACCGGAGGCGTAGAAGGCAGGCAAGGGATGTAATATATGGATTGCATGATAAGGGAAACATATCTGCATATGATACTCTTGAGTGGGCCGCTGTTAAACCTCCTTTTAAGGATAAAGGGTTTGTATTTTTGTCTGATATTTCAATTGAATGCTTTTGCAATGCCTGAATTAATGAATTTAGTCTGAGGGGAATAAAATGTTACTTTGTTTAGAGAAGAGAATAATGAAGGACAAGAGCAAGGGGATGAAGGGGATCATGAATATGGCACAAGTTATGATGAGGAAGAAGTGAATGTGGAAGAGCCACCAGAGACCTTGAGTGGAGAAAGTAGAAGTGACTGGGAACATTTCTGGTATGGAACAAATGATGAAGAAAGCATCAGGAGAGCTCAAGGTATTCTGTGAATTTTTTGGTGCTGTAATTCATTAACATAATTGCATATAATTTTCTCTTGTATGACAATTCCTGGAACTCTATATGTGAAGTGTCTGAAAAACAACCTACAATAACAGTATATTTACCATGACTAAGCGAGAGATTATTCAATTATGGGATTGTAATTGCCTCAATCATGAGATCTCTGAATCCAGAGATTTAGGAAAAGTGATATATTATGGGGAAATAAAAAAACAAACATTTGCTCCCAATAATTTTTTTATTATACACCGACATGAACCTATTATATGCATTGACGTTAATATAAAGTTTTCACAAAAAAAGGAGCATAAATGAAAATGACTATTCCCTGTAGGTAAAACTAAAATAAGTATGATATATGGAACAAATTGAATGAAGTTTGTTGCATTTAAAAAAGTAAACAATGCCTCCAGATTAAGATTCTCCTCACTGAAAAGCTAGTCACAAATTTGTATAATATGCCCTTAAAAAACAAAGTGATTCTAATAATCATTACTCATTCTATATTAATCATCCTCAATCATCACTTATTCTGTAGCACAACATAAGCAACTGCTAACGAGGGAACAGCAGACTTTCTACTCTCCATCCACTCTTGTCATATTCCTTTTGCTCTTGTCCTATTAATAATTCTAGGTCATTTGAATTACAGAAAAGATGTTTCTTAGGTGGAACAAAACATTGGGTAATGATCAAATAGAATTCTTTCAGTTATCTGAGTATAGTGAACCACTCTTAAAACATTTCTTCTGCTGCCGTTTGCTTATTATGCTGTTCATCATCAATAGATCAGCTTCTGACAAAGATTTCTCTTCTTCCTGGTCCACTGCTTCAAATACTTTACTGGAATTAATTTTAAACGAATCATCTCCATATCTGTTTCATCATTTGAGAGAAAGGCTTTATCACTTAATTTGTTTTCAGATTCTGTGTATTCCATTTCTTCTTATATACAAATATACAAGAAGATATACAAATAATATTATTTGTATATCTTCTGTTGTGCAACAAAGTCTGCTCATTAAAAGCTAAGCAAAGGCTTCCGGAATTTTTTCCTTTTTTCTTAATACTGGCATTCACTAAGTCTTTAACATGTGCATTATAACCCAATACTAAGTTCCTCACAGTATTAGGACATTTCTTTAATTGGAGTACACCCATAATTTTCATTCACACTTTCTCATAATTTGCTTTGTTTTGGTTACATTATTATATGAATTGAGTTTGGGAGTGCTTGAAGTCCTTTTGTTGAACCACCAACAACTTTCAAAACTTAAGTGGACAAATTTCACTTTGCTGATTATCCCTGGAGTTCTCGTAGAAAATGCTGCTAAATTGAGTTAATATTTTGAGTAATAGTTATCCATTCTACATTATTCCAGAGTTTTTCTTGTAATTTGTAGCCTCTAAAGTTGAATTTCTTTCCCATATACATTCCAAATAAGATGAAATCACCAGATATTTGACACACAATGGCACCTTTTTGATGAGGCACTCCAGAGTAGTTCAGCAATAATTGCAAGCAATTGATGTTTTTGGCTCTGCTGAGTGAAAATTTGGGATGTTTTTCTTTAACTAGTCTTAAGGACCAATTCAAAATTGAATAGATACAGGTTTATCTTGACTATTCTTACCAGTGCGGGCACATTTGATGTGATTCTAAGTAAAGCAGAAACGGCGGCTTTCTATTTTCAACAAAATCTCAACTTTTCAAAATTTAAATATTTAAAAATAATGTTAAAATACATTTTAGAAATTTTTTATGTAGTAAATATCATAATGCTATAGTTTACTTAAGTTAAAATGTAGAAGCACTAATGAATCTTGCGTTAAATTGTCTATAAATAGATTTACTATCAAAAATAATTATATCAATGTTTTGTGATTAATAAATAGGTTGAAGTTAAAATTTTGAACACCCACACAGGTATATTTCTGGACATACAGTCTATGTATGGACATACAGAGATTTAAAAAGCCACCTTCTGATGTCATTCTTAAAATTATAGACTGAAAGCACTCACCAATATAACAGCAGTTAGACTCTGATTGTCTACTAAATTTCTGTGAGTCACAATGTCCACTAAATTTCTGTTCCGTGAGTCACAATGGTATCGGTCTCGGTGGCTCACGGTGGTGTGAGCCAACAGTGGGTCACATCGCCCTTGGAGTCATATATATTATTTGAGAAGAGCCTTTGGTTTGTGATAAAAAGTGATTTGTCCCCCACCAGATAAAGAATAAAATTTCTTCACCGCTTCTTGACACAAAAGTTTTCGCTCCTATTCAGTCTGCAAGGCAAGTTGCAGAATTTTAAAATTTTTGAAACTTGTTAAAGAGTATTTTTCAATTTTTTGTATTGTGGTTTTTTCCTCAAATGGTGACATATCATACTCTCTGTCATAAAGTATTACTTTTTGTATTCAGAAGAATGTTAAATTTCATTTCACATAAAATACAACTTAACTTTTCACACCACCTATTAGAAAAGAGTTAAAATGTCAATCCCAAAATCCTGGGACTTGTATCCACCTAATCCTGGGATTTCAGGGTTAACACGGACAGGATCCCTGGAT
This sequence comes from Calopteryx splendens, assembly GCA_002093875.1. Taxonomy (NCBI): domain Eukaryota; kingdom Metazoa; phylum Arthropoda; class Insecta; order Odonata; family Calopterygidae; genus Calopteryx; species Calopteryx splendens. The sequence goes on along the minus strand of LYUA01001992.1, from coordinate 181,633 downwards.
CCAGGACTACATTCCTTTACCACAACCATGGTTTTGTGTGATATTGCTACTTTGCAGTGAAACTATGGGTTGGCAGTTAATTTCAAATTGTAAAAATTACGTGTTGATTTTTTTAAAACCTTTCATGAAGAAAGCTTTCTACAAAGTGGATCCCAAAACTGTATCCTTGTGTTTTTTGCTTTTGCATAGTGGAGTTTTAAGCCCATAAATTTTTGCGCAATTGTGCTTGTAGTAGTAACTCAGTAAAAATAGGTTGGGTACCTACCTATGCTAGCAAAATTCAACTATTTGAAGCCTACTTTTTATCTTTACAACTTACCTAATGTGTAATTGTGAATAATTATTCAACTCTAATAAATATTTTCAATGTAAGACATTCATGTCTTTTCTTTAGTCTGGTATTTTTATATCATTTTTCAGCACAAATGATGCGAACCCTCATGAATAGCAGTGTGGACCCATGTGAGGACTTCTATGAATATGCCTGTGGTCGCTGGGTAGATGCACATCCAATACCGAAAAATCGTGCTGGAAGTGATACATTCGAAATCCTGAGAAGCAACATTGATGCTGTCGTACGCCATCTCCTGGAGAATGATTCTGATGGAGAAGAGAAATTGGAAAAAGTGGATGATGGAAGTGGCATGAATGGGAGAAACAAACTTAGCGACATAATGTCAGCAAGGGAGAGCACAAGTCATGAGGAAGCAGGTCCCACATTGCCCATTAGGTCACAGAACAAAACACCACCGACCATCCCTTCAGCCCGACATTTAGAGATGAAACGTAATAATGAGAAAGCCCTTATCTCAGAAGTCACTACAGAGAGGGGTGCTTCTGTTCAGGGATTTGATAAAAATGAAGTAGTCCATGATCCTCTGCTCATCCTATCAGATTTGTACAAAGCAGCTACCTCATCTGAAGAGGTCAAGGGTCTTGATGATTTTATATCTGGTGATGCAGATGTTGTGGGCTCAGTTAATTCAAATGACACCTTGTTAGAACAAGAGCAGACACCAACAGTTATTGCCAATAATAAATCAGTTAAGGAACGGGTAAAAAAATCCACTAATTTGTTGGTCATTGAAGGTATTTCAGACATCCCCATGCATTCCCATGAGAGCCAATTGTCAACTCAAAGTGTTGCTCAGCCTTCAGCATTGGGCCAACATGGCTCAAGTAAGAGGTCACCAATCTCCTACATTGGTTCCCCCAATATTTATGTGCAAAATAATGATGACCTTGTTGAAATGAAGGACAGGACTGTTGTGAATGATTCAGATGTATTTTCTCCGGTGAAAAAGAATAATTCTGTGGGAAGAGGCTTAAAAATGGGAATTATTCCACAAGTCAACTTTGAGAAAAATAGTGTTCTGGGAATTTTAAGTGAAATAAATACAAGTGTCAGGGAACATGAATCAGGGGCATTGAATTCTCAGGATACAACTGTTGTAACTTTGAGCAAAGACATGGATAAGGTAAAATTCAAATTGACATCACCTCCATTTAAAGTTGCAGATTTGTCTCTAGAGAAAACAAATACTAGTTATCCTCAAGTAAGTGCTGAATACAGCCATAGGGAAGGAAAATCCGATCAAGGCAAGTCAGTTGATGCCATTAGATCAACTACAAAATTGAAACGGCAAAGCAGGCCCAATGATGCATTAAAAAAAGCTCGACATCTGTATCAATCCTGCATGAATCTTGGTGAGTTACTTTGCTATGTTATATGCACGTTTTCATTATTAAGATGACCCATAGTGGTATCCCCAAAAAGTAAAGTTAATGATCTTGTTGATATGATGGTTGGGGCAACTCATCAACATGGTTAACCTCAAAAATACTTTCAAATCTCTGGCTAGAGAGAATGTACTTGCATGTTGTTCCCTGGATGCTATTAAGTAATATAATTTACTGTATGATGGTCTAAAATTATCACTTCCTAGCTCTAACTTGTAAACTGTGTTCAGTAGCATATGCTCTTTCTTTGATTCTATGAAAAAAACATATGCTGTAATGATAAGATGTGAATAAATGAAAATTTTATTCAATAATATTGATTGAAAGCATTTTGAAGCATGGTGAAAATTCCAAATAAAGAATTACCTGGGATAGTACGTTTTAGCTCTATAGTTACATATATAATGTGAGGAAATTCTTTAATAGCTCGATTTTAATTCTAGGACATTGCTAACGAATAAGAGCTACATCGATAAAACATTGAAGCATTGAGTTTTTGATATAAGTATGTTCTTATTTTTAATATATAATTTCAAAATGTTGACTTACAATTTAGATAAAGAGAAGTATTAAAAACAAGATGGGAATTTAATTTAATTTTTCTGGCCCCTTTTTGCTTTAAGGATGACATCTTTGAAATGTATACTTAAGGTTGACTGTATTAAAAAAATCTGGCCTTTTCCTCAAAGATTTGGGCATTTCTTTGGTTCAAGACTGTTATGTTATCTTAGTAAAATATACTTAATCCTTTACTAATGAATGTTAAATTGATGGCTGTTGTTCATATTTGCATCATTTGTAAGTCGAGGACTCCTAGTTTACAAAACTTTCTCCTGTGGAACATTGGGTTATCTAATAGTAATACATATTCCTTCATTTGATGCATGGAATATTTCATGGACATTAAATATATATAAGTAATATGCATACATGTTATGTCATTGGGAGAGGCTCCCCTCGCATGTCTGCATAGTTGTGATTATAGTTCACTTTTTCCAGTTTTATGGGTTTTTGGAAACTTTAAAATTCTGCCGTTTACTTTTTGTGCATCTCTTTCACATAATTAATTTGATTCATGGTAAATTTGGTCCAAAGAAATAACTTTAAAAGGGTAATTACAAGCCAGGAAAAGTTGGGTAATAATAATACCTACCTTAAAATTTGGAGGTACGTATTAGGAGTAAAATCCTCTCAATGAAATCTATTATCATACCAATTTCAAAATTGATTTTATAGTTTAGTAATGCTTGCTTCTGCATCATGACTGCACCTCCACTGTATCGTTACCTGGACTCAGCTGCAACTTATATCTCTGAGTCAGTGACTGTCTTAGAATTTTTGTACATTTTCATGGAATGGGGATCTCCTCTAGAGAGGGTTAGGGAAATAGTCTTCAGTATGCATTTGCATAGAAATCACTGTTCTTACTTATGTAAAGTTTAGAAATCAATAAAAAGCAGCATTTTCCAAGGAAACTATGTATTCATAATGTAAAGTATTGACATTTTGAATAAGATTAATACCTGGAAGACTGAGGTTTGCTCAGTAAAAGGAGGGCTGAGTTTTAAATTTAGTCCATAAATATATTTTAATGTGTTATATCCAAAGAGTTATAGCAAGTTAAAATAATCAAGATTAATAATTTAAGATGAATCTGAGAGAAATTAAGAATCATCTTCAAAACAGGGACAAGTGATCAGTTATATTTTGTTTGCAGTAGAGTAAGAATCTTTGATAAAAATGTACACACTTATGAGCGGAAAACACACAATCAGTTGCCAGTTGCCCAAAAATGACATCTATTTTTTCAAAAACAAAATGTAATGATTATTTTAGTGTATTATAAACACCCCTTCAATGAGTTTCCCCAAAGGCATGACTGTGCCACATCACTTTCTCTCACCTGAAAATTGTAAATTCACCCTATTTGATTAAAATTTTGATGAACCAAAATTCTTGTTGCTCTTCCATTGGCCGATGTCTTCTTATTCTTTGTCTTTACATCTGCCATCATTCATGTTCGTCCTCTAAGAGTCTTCTTGAGTAATACTTTGTTCACATTTCATTTCACAGCAAGATTTCATTCATTCATCTTCTAAGGGCAAAGTCTTGTCATTGCATCCATATTTCTCTTTCCCTTACTCCTGTTTTCAATTCCTGATACCCTGGAACACCCATAATGCTCTTTATACCCTCCAAGAACTTCTTCCTAGGCTTCCTAGGATCCTTGCTTCCATTATAATTCTTAAGAAGCCAATGTGTCTTAGAATGTGCCCCAGAAATTTCACTTTTCTGCTTTATTAAATTCCTCTCTNNTAGAATGTGCCCCAGAAATTTCACTTTTCTGCTTTATTAAATTCCTCTCTTCTTTTATTTCCCTTATTACTTCTACATTGGATTTATTTTGCACCCAACTTATTCTTGAGTTACTCTTACTCAGTTTCACTGAATTTTTTGACCTGGAAAACCTGGAACCCTGAAAAATTCAAGGAATCCAATGATCTTTAGTTTTTTAATCCATATCCACCCTTTTGCTGTGTAATGAGTTAGATTTTATTTAATCCTTGATGGATACATGTTTAAAGATGATCCTGGAAGGTCATAGCATTTGCATGGCAATTAGTAATTTTACTCATTTCATAACTATTTAAGCTCTAACTTCAGCAAAGGGAAAAATTGTCCATTTCACTTAAGAGAGAGAGGTTTTGATACACAGGGCCCTCTAGTATTTATTTTTATAACCTCAAAAGACTGTTTTGTGGAAAGAGATGACTGAATAAACATTTGAAATAATAAAATATAATGGAATTGGAGCATTTATATTCAATCCAGAGCCGATGGTTACTCTTACAAGTTTTAAATTAATTATATATTGATAAAGCGAATATGCATGAAAATTCAAAGTATACAAAATGTAAAAAGCATATGTAATCTAGGCAACATCATGCATATAATATTTGAAATTATAACTCCATTAAATACCCTTACTGTATAAAAAATATTTCACTTGCTTAGCCATACTACTGACATTTATACATATGTATGTACTACTTAACCCTTTTTCTGCAGAGGCGAGTTTTCCATGCTAGAACTGTTTTGGAGAAAAGTGAGGGGAATGATTTCCTTCACATGCTAGGGATTTGCAGTTAATGGACCCTTATAATATTGGATGACCTTTTTCTCCCCCTTCCTGAGAATAATAAGAAAGGGTGACCAGTTGAAGGAACATTAGCACTTATGAGCAAGCCCAATTTCTCAGAAATTAACTGAATACTCATGAAAATTTTCACAGTGTAAACAACATGGCAAGCTCTCGAGGAGAAAGAGAAATGGCGGGTAGCACTCTCTCCTGTGTGGGTTGGGCTAGGGTGGACCCTTGGAGCGTCCCCTTAGAGTGAACGACCGTAAAATCTGGAGAGGGACTGGGACAGGCAAGCAAGTGATGGTCAAACGAATAAGAACGTTTTCCCCATCGCCATCCTAACATGTGTAGAAATACTTTTTCTGCAGCCAAAGGGTTAAGTGACCAAGATATGCAATCAAAAGGACACTTTGGAATTGCATATAGATGGGAGTTAAATTGCACTCTGACCTAAAGGTCATCGGTAAGAGTCCACTCTCAGGCTTGGATTTTATGTAAACTCTGATAGTTCAGTCACAAGGAAACTTCATAACAACCTCAGACTCATCAGGACCCTAGGTGCATATTGGATTCTATAGTTGCTTACAGGGCAAAAAATAACTCACCCTTAATGAAATATTACAGGATTTGAATATGCATACTTTCTGTAGAATAAATATGATTGGTAATTAATCTTTTTTATAATACTCTGTTATAATTAATTCCAGACATCATTGAAAAACGATCTGAACAACCATTAGTAAAATTATTGGAGGAGTTAGGAGGAGGGTGGCCAGAACAGAATAAAATTCCAACTTCTTTTGAGTGGACGTCTCTTGCTGCAAAACTTCGATTGTTTAATAACAACATCCTCATTGCTGAGTGGATTGGACCAGACATTCGTAACTCATCAGAATACGTGGTGCAGGTAAATTGGTTAGTTTTTTAAATGCCCTCTTGTTTGTCATTTGATTGTAGTAGTAACATTTCATTTTAGAATCAGAGTGTAAGTTAATGATATAAGATTGCTCTATCAGGAGTGAAACCCTCTTTCCAGGAAGTAATATTTGTAATTGGTAATGTGTGTGTTACATATTTCATTTTGCATTGTCATTTTATATTTTTTCACTTGCTTGAAGTGGCTCACAGTTTGCTTTAGGTGATGCCACTCATCTCTTCATTCTTTTGAATTTTATCAAGCTCTTAGAATGACACTTGAAACAAAGATTTATATGTGTATGGTCCCAAGAATGACCATGTTCTTAGTTGGATGAGGCAGGACTGGGGTTACCAACACGTGACTACTTCCTGTCGTCATCTAACACAGAAGCGGTGAAAGCTTATCGCCAATTTATTATCACTATTGCTAATCTGCTTGGAGCTACAGTTGAAGATGCTGAGATGTTGGCTGAACAGTTGGTGAATTTTGAAATGCATCTAGCTTTGGTAAGTTGCATTTTGTTTTGAAAATAAATCTGTTTAATTGGGTTGTACAAATATGGTAGTATCATATCAATTGCTCTACTCTACCATTTAATTTTCATGAGTTTTTGTTGAAAATATTTAAATGATCTGCTTGAAGGAAAAAAAACATAAAAAGCACCTTTGATAAGTTGTTACTGTTTTTATTCATGAGAGTATATATATATTTGCATGAAAATAATTCAAAGCATATGTTTACATATTATATTAATTAAAACATTTTTTGAAATCAAGAAAGTAGTTAAAAGCATTACTCTAAACAGCTGTTTTATGTTGCTCAAAGATAACTTCTACACATGAAGAAAAGAAGAATTTAAGTGAACTTTACCAAAAGATGACGGTGAATGAATTATGTGAAGCAGTCCCAGAGATTGATTGGAGACAGTATTTGGGAACCATCCTGGAGTCCACTCATCCAAATTTTGATGAATCCACTTTAAATTCTACCACAGTAGTGGTATTTGGCTTGCGCTATTTTAAAGATCTTGCAGGTCTCCTAGAAAAATATCCTCCAAGGTTTGTGAGATTCTTCCTATTTAAAATAGCATATTTTCTTCATTTGAAATACATTTTCATATTTATTTGTGTCCATTGTGAAATCCATTTAAAATATTTTGACATTAGATTAATTTTTTCGTCTATCAATGAAACAGTTTTACTCTTTGGAAATATCAGCAATAGGCACCTGAATCCAAATTAAAAAGGAAAATTATCCATTTTTGCTCCAATTTGTCACTGATTTTATCTTAATTAAATTAGTGCCTTTACTGTACAGTAACCTCTAGACCCATTATATGCACAAGAGACTCGGGGTCCTCAGGCGTCTACCAAGAAATGAGTTGTTTTGAATTCTCGGAAATTTTCCCC
>LYUA01001992.1:103065-130851 GCA_002093875.1 Calopteryx splendens | reverse complement strand
TTGCTTTTTCACATGTACACTATTTATTCACTACATCACTTGTAACATCATTAGGCGACACCTGATGATGTTACTATGTAACGAAACCTGGTAGTGAATAAATAGCGTATATTTGAAAAAACAAAGTTGTCTTTCATCATTGTAATTAAAACTAGTGTAAAATTATGAAAAAAAGGGAAATTAATATTAGAGATAAACCTGATCAAGCGCATTCTGCAAGTCAGCAAGTAAAATTTCTAAAGGAATCACTGAGTTCATGCGAACAATAGGCTTTACAACTCAGATCTGTCTACTAAATGGATTCTGGAGCCGCAGTTGGAGTCGTAAGCACTTGGTAAATCACTTGAGACGGAGTGGAATTGTTCTTTTCCTAATCCACAATCCCGGAAAAGTAGCTGATTATTGTACAACGTGTGTATTATTTTTTTGCAAGTGGAAAAAAAGTTCAACACCTACTTTTTTGCTCAAGTAAAGTTGGTAGCATTTGCTTTTCGCGCGAGGCTTTCGTTGGTTTATGGGGGTGGCTAGTCATTAGGCATCAAGTTTATTTTGCCAGCGATGCGTATTACATGACAACCGCTGGAAGGCTTGAGACGAAATTGTATCCACATAACTCAGTGCTTGTAAAAAAAGGTCAAGTTTAATAACAACTTGCCGAAAGATTCGTTATTTAAAAGGTTTGAGATGAACAAATGGGCCGTGTTTGCAAATTTACTAAGGAAACACTTAAAATTCCTTGGCCCAAAAGAAGCACCGGACGCTTCCTGACAGAAATAGATGACATGGCAAAAGTTTATAAAACTCGTGTGTTAGTAGAGTCCTATTTTAATTACCTTTAACTGTCCTAACGTCAACTTTGTGACATCTTAATGAATTGTTCTCGTGTTCACTAAATCTGTTATGAGCGTGTCCTGTACCCAAAAAATCACCTAGTACTTGAATAAACCTCTCGCTCCTGTTGCCTTAGCTCCTACTTAAATAGGAATAAAATCAGTTATACCTGCATCCATCCCATCTACTATTCATGACACAAGATACGCCGTGTTTCGCGAAATATAGTCAAACTAATTAAACTTAATGTTATCTATTAATTGTGCATTGGTCAAAGGCAATTTAGCAATCGATCTGCGCCACTCGTCGTCAGAATCGAATGATGATAACGTCGGGCGGTGGCGTGTCGAATGTTTACGGAGATTAAAAAGAAATAAGGTTTCATCACTCGTATATCTACCACCTTTTCCCGTGTTCATTTTTTTCTCTGTTCTTTTGCTCAGGGATGAGATGAATACATGTGAGTGGTCTGCATTCTAAATACGTCCATTCTTTCGTGCGCTCATGTTTTCCTAACGCTTGTTGTATCACGAAATGCTAATTTCGTCGGCGCTCAGCTATCTTCGAACAGATAACCGAGTGGTTAATATCGCGAAGTGAAAGAAGGGAAACTGAGAAACATCGGTGGATTGGACGCGGAAGCGTGCACTTGGCGACTTGTGTTTTTAAGCGTCATCCCACTCCTGAGGACCGATCTACGCTCCTCCTATCTTAAGTGGTTCAGGCACTCCTCGTCCCTCTTGGTGATGGGATTTGTGATTTTTCCCTGAAATCTAAAGTTGCCACTTTCTCTGCACTTTATTTTGCAGATGCGATAATTTATAGTCTTGGTGGATTTTCCGCTCGCCATTTAGTAAGAGTTTTTTTTATTTATCTTGGGAAGAACGTTTTGTTGATTGCGGATGGCATAGCCGAGTGCTCCCCCAAGACTTTGAGCTTCTCGGACCACTGCAGAAACCATGCAGACCAAACGGACCATCTGATTTCTTCCACCAGCGTACTTATTGTAAGTACCTACATTGAAATACAAGGGTCAATTGAATATGTTCATTAGTGAGCGCATTTAGTTTTCTTACGCTGGTTCGCCCCTGTTCGAGAGGCACTGACTAGTTTTTGTTTTTCTGAAGGATGGAGTTTTTAAAAATCGAAGGTGATTTTCCGCGATTTACCACCAGATACTTCGCGAATTAAATATGATTCGAGAATTATAGCTGGGAAGGAATTAACTAACCAAGTGCGAAGTAGGAATATGATCTTGCTCCGCTTGGAGGAATGAATTATAGTTTACCCCTTGAAAACCCTAAGCTTAGTTCACAGGATCATATACAATATGACCGAAAGTATTTGTGCTGACCTGCACCCCAAGATACATCAATGAAACTATCATCTGACTCATCCGGATTTCTTTGCGAATTGATCTAACAAATTTACCGTTAAATGAAGAAGGTTCATATGAAAGAAAGAGTAATTCAGGACACGGCGGGCTAGCTTCGAGTTTGAACGAAGATGTAAGTCGATAATAGTCTCCCAAAACTGCGCTTGACTTGGGAAAATGTTCATGGTGGGAAACAAACTCCTTATTTAACAAACTCCTCTCCTTATGAACTGCACATATGTATTACTTAGCATTCATTGTCGAATGAAATTTTTTCCTTGATCATCTGTGGAGGATGACAAACATTCGGGTCGACCGTATTCATGCGCCGCTCCAAAAACGATCGCGCCAGTGCTTGAAGTGATCCTTTTAGTCTTAAAGCAGTCACTTCATGACGTTTTTAATATGGTTGGACTGTGATAAGGGACACGTTAACGCATTCTAGTAGATGCACTGAACATGAGACGATTTGCAGCAAACTTTATCCCGGGACCATCGGATTGAGGCGTGCACTGAGCTGCAAGCAACTGTTCGAGATGACCCAAACTTCCTGTCCAGGGTAATAACTACGGAAGAATCATGGGTGTATAGCTATGACCCTGAAACAAAGCAGCAATATTCACAATGGAAGACTCCTCGGAATTCGCGGACCTAGAAGAAAATGGTGTAACGGTGCAACAAAACTAATAAAAACGTGCACCCACGAAGGTGCTGCTTCTCTAAATGACGGATGAAATACACACCAAGTGGTAACTCGCGGCATAAGATCGTACTGCCATTGATTTGGGCGAAGTGTTCAAATACTCGGCAAGTTTGGTTAGCACCTTTAATCAGAATATTCTTTTTAGTTTTATTGAGTAACAAACAACTAATGAAATATATATGTTTATTGGTATGGATTTGTTACTTTTCACCTCAATCAAGGAAGAAAGATTAAGTTCTCGGTTTTCGCAATCTCACGCACATTTCAATTTGTTCAATTTGCTCCGCGATAAGATACTAAAGCAGAAATTCCTTTCCGACGATAGACGTGAGCGAGGAAAAGAATTGTTGCTTTTTTACTGGAGACGAAGATGGCAGATTCTGTTAGTTCTGGAGTTCACGAGATTGGTATAAGAAGTGTGATGATTCCTGAACGTTTCGCGAAAAGACGCGAAGCGATGATAAGTCCTTATACCGATGCTACTTCCACTGCATAATTGGTGCCGTGTACAACTAATGACGTTTCATCATTGCTAATTCTGATCGATTGATTTTTTAAATTTTCAATATTTTTCTGTTCCATTATTGCCCACAAGTATCATTACCATTTGAGACGTATTCAACTATTAATCTATCTCGCTGTATCACCTCAGACGCCATCAGTTAAACATGAAGATAGATATGGCGCAAAAAGGTATCCATTTCCATGAAAAATGTATGATACACGGTCAATATGAGAGATGAGGACGGTAGCTCAAGTGATAACCGAAGTTATTAGTTCAACATCTTACTTTCGATCATTTGTGCTTGTATTCCCTTTTGAATCGTCTATAACGTGGGTGGCAACTAATTCGTTGCCTATTCATCAGGATACGCAGCCAGTAGCAAAAGTGGTACATACTTATGGCTGCATAATTCACGTTATATCCTTGTTCTTTCATCTGTCACTTATATTCACTTCCTGGGATCTTTGAGGGTTAAAAGCATAGAAAGGGGGCATACGAGTATACGGTTAATAGATTTCCTCGATTTGATCGACAATAGATTTCACGTGTAATAGTTAAATATCACTTCAAGTGCCTCTCCCGTGTGGAGCCCATGGTAATGATATATATATGAGAGAGGGAAGTATATAGAGATGTAGCTCACCTGTGAAGTAAAGCTGAGCAGTCGAATAGGTGCTTAAAAGAAGTCTCTCCGAAATTCATGAGTCCAGGTCCATTCCTTAATAAAGTTCCTTTTAGCCAGTGTGGTATGACTCCTGCAATATTAATAGGGGAGTAAACATTTATTAATAGTGAAAAAATGCGTAAGGTCAAGTGTGCAAAGATTCTAAAATATTTTTCTCTTTTTGGGCACGCTACAGTACCAGTAAGTGCTAGTGGAAGTATGTTGACATTCCTCAGAAACTTGTGAGTCATTCGAAGTTCTTAAGTGACCATTCTTTATCAAGATCTCTATGACACTAAATGAAAACAAAGAACAGTAGAAAAAAGATGCCAGGAAAATAACCGCATCGTTCGCCAAATAAACGAGGGCTATCCTGAAGGTTTTGCCAGATTTCAGACTTTGCGATTTCGATATCCATATTTTGCGAAAATCATCTTTAGGAGATGTTTGTGTAAGACTTTTTTTTTCATTTTTCCACATAATCACCGCCGATTTTCAAACATATGTCATAGCGTATCACAAATTTTTCGAATCCCTGTGTATAGTCCTCTCCCGCCGGGCCGTAAATGTCTCCTCTTGGCTGACTTCATGCCCCGTAATGCAGCAGTCTATGCAGATGCATATTGTGAAGCATTGGGGCAGTTGCGAAGAGCCATCCGAAATAAGCGGCGAGTGGATTATTGAGGGTGAGGTGCTCCTCCACGACAACGCTCGTCCTCGTGCAGTGAAGGAGACCAAAGAGCTGCTGGACGAGAAGCTTTTGACCATCCTTTGTACAGCCCAGTCCTAGCTCCCAGTGACCTCCACTTATTTTCGTGATTGAAAACGTTTTCAGGAGTTCAAAACTTTACAAGTGACAGTGGGGTTAAACTTATTGTGAAAAGGTGGTCGCAGTATCTGGTGGGAGAGGACTATCGAGAATGGATCTATAAATTGGTGATACGCTATGTCAAATGCTTGAACATCGGCGGTGATTATGTGAAAAAATGAGTAAATATACGTGATTAAAAAAATAAAAAAATCATCACCTAAATATACGCCGTTTTTATTTCGAAACGGGTGGAACTTTCTGAATGATTCTCGTGCCGTTCACGGCATCCGTTTTGACAGCTTAAAATGTAGGGAGTGAACGAAACACAATTGAAACTCCCTCTTTAGTCTTTGCATGCCCTTTCTCCCTCCCTCTCCTTTCACGGGAAAATTATTTCCACTCATCAAATTTTATCAATTTTTTAGAAAATGATTGGGTTAATAAAGTAAATCTTAGGGTATTATCAAATCATGGGAATACTGAACATCGAGGGGAAATGGAATCCCATAGCGCACCTTGCTAATGTCAGTGCATTAGGACTTATCTTTGGGTATGCATTGGCAGATTGTACCTTTTTCCTAATTCTAATTTGAGGTGGAGTTGAAAAGCTGTTTGAGAATAAGAATTACCAATTTTTGAAACATAATGTTTTAGTATCTCATTATTTTCATTTTTTCACGTTTATCGGACAGTGGATTTGGTTATCAAATCAGTGTTTCATAATAGGTGTTGTAAAAATAGATTTTAATCAAACAATCGTTCGAGTTCGTGTTGAAAACACCACCAAGTTGGCTTTCAAACATAAGCTCCACCCCATTCTCACTAATTTTCGATTCTTTATTTTTGTTAACGGTTCTATTTTGCTAACCTTCCTATAACAACAGAAAGAGGCACAAATATATTGGTAGGTATTTGATAGCGTGTCACATAATCTAAAGAAGATTTAAGCAGAATATAACTGTTATTAGTTTGATCTTGCCCAAAATTTCTCTCTCAACTTATCATCAACCCTGCCTCTACAATTGTTCCAATTTCTAAAATGTTTGCCAATGCTGCGTATTGGCATAGTAACTGAGTTGAATGAAAGTCGGGATGAAGAAATAATTCAAACTGATGGCCTGGCACACTCTTCGGATAATTCTGTTTTGAGACGGACGCCAAGAATACGACGAATGAAATGCGTGTTCAAGATGTATTCCTAAAGACAAAGGCTGTAACCAAATATAGGAATTGGGAGTAATTGTATTAATATAATAAATTATAAAGAGTTGGTGGAAATAATTTTTGAATAATAATAGTAAAAGATAACGAAATAAGGTGTTCCATTATATTATACTGAGATATAACTTCCAACCAAAACTTCGCTGCTATAGGTAAGTAGATCAAGGACATCGGTGCAGAATATCTTTCTGAGCAACCGATAATTCGCATCTATTCGTTCTATTTTGTTTTAAAAATCAAAAGAGCGTTAAATATTAAAAAATGCCGAGGTATACTATCCAATAATAACGGATGTAAATGAGAGGCGATATTCACTTAACCGAAGGAAACCTTTAAAAAAGCCTTTGCTAACTTTCGGACTGATGAGAAACTTCAGTAGAAAGGTGCAACTAATGCGGTCGTTGCCAATAACTCAATACACTTGCTCGTCTTTTTATTTCGTAATTTCCAAAGGGCAGATAGCATCTGACCATATGATAGAGGGATGAATTACAAGCTTGGCGTCACGCGGGAAGCAGCCTAATATACCACGAGAAATATCAATAAAAATTAATTAATTTCGTTTTCCACCTGTATGAAATGGCCGGCTCTCCACATACGAAAATATTGATTGATTCATCTTATGGAAATTGTTTGTGGGCTAGAGGGGCAGGTGCGACGTAATTTTAGAGTGAGGCTGAAAATATTGGGCCAAGTTTGACGAAGGTCAGGCGGGGAAAGAGTGAATATTTTATAAAGTAATTGAATCCTCTTTCATTTCAGGATGAACAGATAGAAAATATAATTCAATAAGTCAACGTTTAACTCATTTGGTTTTCTCAACTGACTGGTAATGCCAATCCATACATTTCGAACTGCATATTGCATTTGTAATTTAATTCGTATTGAATGTCGAGTTTGAAGTGATGACGTACATTTAGCGTGAGTGCGTAGTAAATTTACTTATTCAACTAGTTTCGCTGCACTGTAGCAAATTCCGGCAAGTACGAACGTACTTCAGGAGAGTACTTTTCTGAATATGCTACAGTGTAGCGAAACTAGTCGAACGAATAAATTTACCAAGTGGATCGCAAAGTTGTTTGTCACTGTCTGACATTGTAAAATGGAACTCTACAGTCTCAGTCTCAACCATCTCGGGCATCTGTCCTTTGAATGCTTTCGGTCTCCCGTCACTTCCATGTCCGAGAAGAACTCTAAAAGTGTCGAATAATGTCTGCCAATTGGTACATACGTCAAAATGTGGACCAAGATACCGTCTCTTCCTCCTCCCGTCAATCGCAGGCACGTTTTAATTTCCCACCCTGTCTCAAAATATTGTTATGCTCTGAGCCATCCTTGTACATATGCATGTGTACCTTGAAATCCAATCAACATGCATGGCCGGGGAACTCGACTTAAAATACAACATTTAATCAATTTTTTAATTAATTTTGTAAAATTAGACCCCACTTTTGTTAAGTTCAAAATCATGATTAACTTCATATAACTATTATATTGTTGCCATCGTTAAATGAGGGGATAATTTTGTTGCAGCATCGGCTTCTAATGAAGTGTAGAGATATTCATCGACGAGGAGATATTTTGCCAAAAACTAACAATGCCGTATTGCGTCATCATTGTAGTCTGATCCAGAACCAAAAGTCCCAAGCGAAAATTATTTCTATTCCGTTTGCAACTGACTCTCCTATTAGGTATACGAAGACTGTGTTTTGGCGAATAGCTACCTTAGCTGACGATAATTTCAATTTTAATTAATTACGCTACTTTTGAATAAACTGAGAGAGAGGTTTTGAAAATGTTTGTTGATTTCATCTATTTCATCATTTTTTATATTTCGTTTCTCAATTTTCTCCAGAATATTCACTCAAATTCTGTGACTTCCCGGTATTTTTACCCTTAGCTGCTGTTCCAGCACTGAACTATATTCAAGGTTGAGCTGATGGTAATTCTGATTGATTATAAATTGAAGTCATCATTTGTCTTAACATTGTAGGTATGCTATGCTAGGTGTCCAAGCTTTGTAACAATTTAAAAAATTTGCACGACCATTTTATCATGATTTATTTTTTCTGTGTGCTGAAAAATTACAATAACACCTCGGGAATTCCACGTGTGACTTTCACTGCTCTTTTTCCGTTTGCCGTTTCGAATTTTGGCCATCCCCAACCAATTACGGCGTCTCGAGCCAATGCTGAGTTGGCTCGCACTTTTAAACCGGCTCCTCCTTCCCCATCGCTGAACGATAAAGCAGACTTGTCTCGGGATCGGGCATGCATCCTTCTATTATCGCTGGAACTCCAAGTCAAGCAAACATTTTCAGGTCAGCCATTTCCTAAGGTCCAGGTAGCCTAGTGGGGTTGAACTCTCGGCTGGTGACAAGGAGGCTCCGGGTTCGATTCCGTGTGACTTTTGACACCCCAAGCTTCTAGAAGGCCGCGTGACTTTTTGGAAACCACATCTTTCTTGGAAACCAAAGGCAGCACAGGGAAAGGAACTGACCCTCCTCCTACCCTGATGTGTGAATTTCACACGCCGTCGGTTGATTATAATGTGGTTAATGTGGATACCAAAGCGAGAATCGGGAATACACTGAAAAATTTGCCACCGCTGGGATTTGAGCTTGGTTCAATGGAGCGCGAAATCAGTTCTCTAGCCTCACAATGATCAGATACTCGCAGCTCCGGGATAGATGTTTGCTCGACCGTTAACATGTTAATTGCTATGAGACTCTTTAAAGTACTGTTTTTGGAACCATTGAACTCAAGGTAATGAATTAATTAAATTGAAAAGTCTTAAGTGCTGAAAATTTGAGAAAATTACTATCACGTTATAATGATAAAAAATTAGAATGCAAATAGTTGACTGAGATGATAAAAAAACATTTGCACAGGATCTATCGATACACCAGGAGTCGTAGGCATTGGGAATTAACGATAGAATGTCAATAAGAACATAAAAAACACACTTCGTAAATCCAATTTAAATTATTTTAAATTCGTATAAATTTAAATTTAACTCATCCAAGTGGTTTCGAGACAGAATTACCATCAGGCTCATGACTCTTGTATCCATCATTAGAGGAAGTCTAGTGATTAGAGGCATATTTTGATCGGTCTCTGAAAACTATTAAACATCATCGAGAATTTATAAAGCACTTCCTTCCCAGCTAAAACTTCGTTTGCCCTACAATTCCTTTTCCAGTTCTTCATACTTTCTGCGCTTCTTCACGAAGTCAAAATATCTCTCTTCCTCTTACCCCACATTACCCTTTCTAGCATTACCTTTCAAATTCGCTACTCCATCTACTTAACCTTTTATGAATCCCCCATCAACTCTCTCTCTCTCTTTTCCCCTAATATACGTTCGATGTATGTACGTGCGTACGTTTTCAGTACGTATAAAGCACTCCCTGGCTTCTCCTCCTCGCCATCCACATTCATCCACTTTTCACAAAGACAAAGGTGTTGTGATCAAATAAAACTATGCTTCCATTGTATTCATATTGATTTTTTAACTGATCTATTATTTTACCTTTAGTCTCTGTCGTTCATTCCCTTCTTTTTGCGAATACATTTTTTTGCTTGCTCAATTCTTCTTCTTAAGCCCCATCAACTACGACCATTCCAAAATACTAACTGTAAATAGAATGAAATTTCATTACTTCATTTTCTTATGATATATATATATGATTTCATATATATATATGATTTCATATATATATATATATATATGACTTCATAACTCTACACATTGATCCGAATGCGATCAACAGTAACTACAACTGAACTACAACCGTCTGGTTAAAACTGATGATGATGCTGCTATATGTCGAAACCGTTGTCACGAAATAATATAATTAAAAATGAATTCTGATGGAATGAAATGAATGAAATTGATCCCTTGGTGGTGAAATACAAAAAATTTAAGCCAAAAATGTTTTATTTCAAATCAATGATTTTCGTTTTGTGGAGTTATTCCAAGGCCTCATCTGAATCAGTCCCGTCCACATCCAGGGGTTCGCAGCGCGCGCAGTTTGGGAACCGTTGCCCTCAGCCCAATTCGAATCGGGTCAATCGGGCCTTGGGGTCACTCACCCGTGGTCTTGCCCTCCATGGGCTCCGGGACCTCCTCCTCGCACGACCGCAACCAAATGTCGATGTCGCTGTTGGGGTACAGCTCTGCGGTGGGGTCGACCCCCGGCTTCGGCGGCCTGTACCCTCCCTCGCGCCACCCGGCGCCCTTGGTGGGGTAGTCGCCCGCCTCCTCCGTAAGGGCCGCATCCTCCTCCCTGCCGGCCCGCCGCTTGATGAGACTGTTGAGACGTGAGAAAGGTCGCGACCTCCTCTTACAACCCTCGCCGCCTCCCCTCTCGTCCTCTGCAAGGGGTCGGTCGGCGGCCGCGTGGCCCCCCAGGGGGGCCTCGTTACCCTTTGGGTCCGGGACCCCACAGCCTTCGCTCCCCGGGGCCTCGTCTGGAGACAACGAGCTCCACTCGAAGACCTCGTGTGTGTTGGCGTCGTAGTCACTCTGGGCCGCGAGGAGGTCCGTCGCCATGGCGATTCAAGGCGTGACTGCGCTTCGGGAAGGTGAGTTTTTCGTCCTCCCTATGACTTCGTATCGAGGAGACTCTTGAGACACAAAATACCTCTTTCTCGCGAAAGCTAACCCGAAGCGTCCCCTTTTGCGTTCCCGTAGTCACCGAAGCAAAAACGAAAGAATTGCAAATGTGCCTGCAAGTCTCCCCTTGGGATTTCAAGGGGGAACCTTTGCTTCTTGCGGAAATTCACGACATGAAACGCGGCTGTATATTAGTCTTAATTTGCTAAGGCACTGGCAATATTGCAAAAAAACTTTTAAATTTTATTCACCGTCAAAACCTTGCTGCGGAGTGGCTACGCATCAGTAAGGTTAATTGTGTCTTCCTTACGATGAAAATGGCCTTGGCAACTCAAAGCCTTTCCCCACGACCGGTAACCCTACTCTCTTCCAGTCGCGTTCCGGTCTCCGGA
Organism: Calopteryx splendens; assembly: GCA_002093875.1. Lineage (NCBI taxonomy): Eukaryota > Metazoa > Arthropoda > Insecta > Odonata > Calopterygidae > Calopteryx > Calopteryx splendens. The sequence continues at coordinate 119,732 of LYUA01001992.1, read as the reverse complement.
GCAGGAGCGAAATTCCCCGGGGAGATGATCCTCTCTCGTGCGCCCTAAGGTGCTCTCCCCACTCCGAGGGAGTCCGAAGGGATGCGGGCGTGATTTGCGTACTTGAGATCGCGAGCGTTTAACGTGCGCATCCCCAGGTCGAAGCGAGCGTGTCCGTAAGGCGTCCCCGTATGCGGGGGAGGCGCCCTCTTCGCTGTTCATATAGGGGGGGAGAGTGGAAGGAGATGTCGGGAAGGGGGATGAGAGAAGTTCCATTCTGTCTCTCGTCTACGCCAAGCCCCCTTGTGTCCACCTGCTGACCCTCTAGTCCACGCCCTCCCTCCGCCGACCCCTCGCGTCTTACTATTCCCCCTGCCCCGGTTGAATTTAATCCGATTGCACACGTGACTGACCGCAGGACAGGGACTCATGTGATCTCGTCTTCTCCGAAGCAGAAGGAAGTGGCACACGCGTGATCGCGCTCCCACGATCCCCTACCGCCACTGTAATGGCCTGGCGGAGGGGGCGAGTTTACAGTGCGTAAACATTCGTTAACGCGCATATATTACAGGATGTAAATATGTTAGTCACATGAACACACCCCAAAAATCAAATTACAGTATACTCATTAAGTGGATACTTGTGCTTCCCGATGACACCGGATGTCCGTCTACCGATAGTAACTTTACTATTCTTTAGCAGTGAAGGGAATAAAAAGGAAAATGTTTTTTATTTGTTTTGTCTAGAACCGATTGCGAACATCCATGTAATACCATCTCCACCATGTAATACCACCTCCATAACGTAGCAATGAAAGTTTCAATGGCATATAGCCTGTCAAAATGCTAAAATTAATTTAGCATATATTCTTTGGTAATATTTGTCATCAATTGACAAGTGGCATTTGGGGTTGCAATCTAGTTTCAATGTATTTCAGGTAGAATGCGTCAGGATTGGACTTGTGGAATTAGTTAGCTATCATTGAGTCGGAGTTGAAAATTTATCTGCCTGTCCGACTACCATGTTCGTGAGGAGTGACTCAGTGCCTTCATGTCAGAACATGAAAATAAATTCTGAGGGTACGCGTGTCATTCTCCTTTGGTGTACACTTCCACGAAGTGAAGGCGGAATCAGTAAATTTTATTTGTAATACGAAATTTTTCGCGAATGCGTATGATCTACGAGTTAATGCAAATATATGTTTGCTTCAGGGGGATCACGGTAATAAAAATTTCTATCTACGCACAAGTCCATTTCTAAATTGTCTTAAAATGAGGGGTTTATAGTGTACGTGAGTGCCAAAGTAATTTGGATCGGTGTTGGACGTGGCTCACATTAGACCCACCGGCTCGCGAACTGCTTTCTTTACCGAAGTACATACACTTGAAAAATTATAGCATAATTTGCTGTATCAGTACCTTATTCATAACGGCTTAAAAATAAATATCAATAAGAGATTAAAATATCGGAAGAGAGCATTAAATTCATCCCACTGGAAAAACATAAAGCTAAAGAAGGGTTCATAAAACCATTAACAAGACATCATACACTTATTTGATAATATTTTTAGAATGAGATAGAAATAAAGACATCGCAATCCCAGCGAAGGTTTACGGTAAGCGATATTACTCTTATGTTACCATGTTTGATAAGAGTTATTACGAGAACAGACTCCGGTCGCGGAACAGTGTGTGGATAAGCTTCCCTTACGTGACTGAGGCGAAAAAACCTCTGCGGTTTTTTCTTATTCTGCGCTGTAATATGAGAGTTGAGACGCTATAAAATGGATTTTGGCTTCGTCTTCCTTTTCCAGAAGCACTACTTTATAGGTAACTCAAGTACTTGAAAACTAAACCAAAAAGGAAATAGTCGATTTACAGGTCGTTGTCGGGAAACCTGTAATCGAGCGTCCGAAACATGAATACAGAGTCTCTATGCTGCAGTACCCTAGGGGTTTCAGATTTTTTTTTTGATAGAGATATTTATAATTCAAAACAATCGCAAGATAACAGTGATGCTATATTTTTTAATCATTGAAGCAAAATATTATTGAAAGTATTCTTTGTTAAATACAATTTAATATGGTTACAAACGGTTTATTCTTGCTCTTGTAAGAAAATTGTACCCACAAGAACAGACTGAGGTGTCAATAAAAAAAACTCGTAGTATACGCAGTAATTCGCTAATCTCTACTAAAGGCCATTTCGTCTTAACTAAGCAATTTAATAACACATTTATTGGATTTCTATTGATATCGCCAGAGAGTTCCAACATAACCGTCGCCGTTATCTAGAGGTGTTGCTACTTTTATCAATTTCGTAGAAATTCGATAAATTGTAACAGACCTATTCTTCGCCATTGAGGGACCACTGATTTGGACCTTATAGAGCGACTAATGAGCTAAATAGTATGATAAAAAAGGTGAAGGAATGCATAGTGAAATAGTTTATGCCAACATGAGGTATAGAAATCATTTGATGTAAGATTCACATATGAATACACCAAGATATAAGCAATTGTAGCTCATCAAAATATTTTCCCTTGCTTTGTCTTTTGTGGGTTTCGACCGAGTGAAGTTGACCAAGATCATGAAAGTATTAAGGACTAATGGAAGATATTGGAGAAATATCCGTATGATTGTAAGCATATTTATGAAGGAGACTTCACAAGTTTTATTTACCGGAAGGTTCATTGCCTTGATATTACATAACAATGATCTTTCTTCCTATAAATAGGGTTTCTCAGTACGATTAATTTTTATAACACTCGATAAAAACATGATTTCCTCGGATATAGAGCATATATTGGTTAGGTTTTCGGTTCATAACTAAAAACAACTCTCCTAGATGGGGATTCAACTCGCATGCTTTCACGTGGCTATTTACACCCGACCCGATATATTCGATTTAAATTTTATTCAGTTCGGTTACCAACTGTAAGAGTAAGTCCGGTAACCGGACTGAATTAAATTTCACTTCTAGAAAGAAGAATTTTGGGGTTTAGTTACTTATGAATCGGTTTCCTTCTGAGGAAGCGTTCGACATTCATGTAGAGGAACTGTATTGAAAGCGCAGTAGCTTAAAAGGTTTCCTCATGTGCAAGCCGCTCACTACGATCGGACTGGGATACCTATTGTTTTGATTATTGAGAGCCAGCAGAGACCACAAGCTCTTTATTTCCTTACTGAGGTGGAAGGGACTGCTATCATTTTCATGCTCATTCATAACATGTCCAAGGTAAATTCCTTAAAAAATATATTCGTTTCTTATTGTTTTGCTCCTCTCTTTTTAAAATGACAGTCGCTTTTCATTGAACGAATTCTCATTTGCACGCATTGCTTAATATACCAAAGTCAGTATTCGAGAGCAGCGTAAATGCTCAGGACATTATTTAAAAAAATTGAAATAATGATCAATTATGGAAATAATAAGTATCGGCACAAACTAAATTTTTTTTTCTGAAATTTCCTTAAATAAAAGCTAAAATCTCAATATTTGAAGTGGTTGTAAAACCTACTGCTGTAAAAAAAACATTAAATACTGTGTCAAAGACTTTGTTTGTTTGACAAGACAAGACAAAGTTTGACTTAGAAGCTCCATTCGTCAAGAGATAGAACAATAATGTACAGAGTCATGTATACTCCAAGACTCCAATAATTTCTCAATTTATTAAATAAGAAGTTTGTATGTATAATGGTTTCGTGTGTGAAAGTAACTTTATGGAATTCTTCAAACGTTATCGTTCTTCGTTCTTCTTCAAACGCTATCGTAAGCGTTATCTCTCCAAATTTGCTTCTATAGCAACCCACCAAATAGGTGAACGTTTAAAAATTCTTCCACAATATTTCCTCTTCATTTGGTCTTCTCCATTTGATAATTTCCACGTTGTTTTAAATGATCCCAAAACCATTAACCCATTCCAATGTAATCAGAGAAACGACATTTTTAAATATAACCTATTCATTTCAAGGAATTTCGAGGTAATAAGTTCAGTGTCATTGTGCTTACATTATAATTCGGAGCTTGAGAACATCTTCGGCTTTCCAATGTCATTCTTAACTTAAGCACCCTCCAACCACTCCTTTAAATTCGTACAATTCATTCAACAAGTCATTGGCTTATTGCTTCTTAGAAACACACATTACGGTGCTTCATGACTGTTGCGTGAAATGCCTCGCGTTCTATTATTAGACGGAACAGTGGTATTCTATCTGCTGTAATTCCTTTCAAATAGTTAATTAGATTAGATGCCTAAATCACGGAAATATTATATGAAACCTCAAAGGGATTGTCCTCATAGCTCTCACGTGTTTCACATGCAAATCTAGGATCGATTTTTTTTAGGCGAGACGGTTTGCGTCCTTTTATGGCTTTGGCGATTCCTTTCATTTGAAATTCATCCCCAAGATTGCATCATCCTGCTGACGGAATATAACGGTTTCTGAGATAAAAGCATGAGTGTCATGAAGTATATATATAAAGGGTAGGTTATATCAGAACAAAAATTACAGCTGAACATTTTCTCATTGCAATTGAGGTAAAATTAATTACGCGCACGTAAGCAGTCGAATAGCATTGAAAATTTTATAAATGTACGAGAAAATTGAAATAAAAATAATTATTTTGACCCTTCTACTTAGTGTTCAGCATAGATAGTCAGGGCTGAATTTTTTATTGTATGTGATCAAATTTTAAAAATAAAAAAACATGCATACGAATTTTTTTAACGCAAATTAGGAAAATTTATTGAAATCCTAATCGAATTTTTTGTGTCGTTTAGTGAAAAATTCAATGACTTAAATGATCTCCAAAAAATAAGGAGTTAAGAACATTTTTAAAAATTCCTTCAAAATGGTTATATTAAGTTCCATGAAGAACACATATAATTAGTGGAGTATTAGAACGTAGTTCTGACGAAGAGAACGGAATAAGGGAGAATAGCTTGGGAACAAGAATTAACTGCTGTCGAATTTTGAAAGAGGAGTAGTTAAATACAAAATGTGTTCCAAATGCTATTTTCTTTGTTATGAAAAAATCTGGATGCTTTTAAAGCGTGTAAAGATAGTTATGTACAGTACTCTTTTCTTCCTTCCCCTAGTGGGCTTCCAAAATACTTTTGAATAGCAAAAACCGTTCATCTTCTTCTATTACACCCTTCTTCACCTCCTATTTTATAAACACCCCCGTTTCAAGTCCACCATAGGACCCATTTTCGTCCTCCATTCTCTACGTCCAACCAACATGCCCCTCCCATCACAGTCTACGACATTCTCTCGTATCTTCTCCATCCAAAATGTGCCTTTTTCGTATTTCCCCACATGTCTCCCTCTTTCTCCTGCCGTATTGAACACATCTTCGTATGTTTTCTTTTATCCAGCTTATTGTTTCAAAACCCAGTTTCCAATCCTTATCCTGCAACTCTACGTTTCATACCACCTGTATTTTCTTTTCATTTCCACTTATTGTGCCGGTCATCTATAGCCTCTATTTGGTAAAATGCTTTTTTTTTTCCTATAACAGTACTTCTCATAATTTTCTAACTACCGTGTTCATTTCCGTCCAAAACTCTGCCAAAAGAGTTGTAACGGTACACTGTCAACAGTCGAATTGATGTAAACTGACGGACGGTGACTCTGATTTAATGGTTAAGAAATAAAGACTAAAATTCATCAAGAAAGAGGAAGAATGAGTTTTGAATGGAAGATAAAAGGAATCAGATATTTTAGAAATGTGTCGAAGACACGTTAGATACTCAGTGATTTTTGATTTTTTTGAAATTGTTCATAAAATCAAAATTTTCTACTGGCAGGCAGAGAAACTACTATTACTCATACGATAAATGTACGTAGGCTTGGGTCCCGTGAAAATAGTTCCTCCAACACGAGTATTCTGTCGGGACCCTGAGCGCCATTGAACATAGTATTTATAGCGACCGAACTAAATCTACCCTTAAGTAATTCCAGCAAGGACAAGGAGTAATGCGATTAATTACATGCTCCAGTTAATCAGAGGGCAGCCATAAACAGCATGCAGGACTTACGGCAATAAGGGAATATTTTGCCTGCGTGGCATACCTAGGTATACAAGGATAGGATTATGTGTAAAGGAGTAATTTAACAATTATTTAATTACTTACTTAATCAGTCTTATTTTTATGTAAAATACCAATCAAGGTGAGACATGAAGTGTACGTATTTTAATACCCCATTATGCAGCTACAACTATAATTCTATCATAATTTCCATTTTCACCTGAGCTTTGTCAGCCATAGTATCTTTAGAGCCTCAATATCAATTTCCAGACGCCTTGAGTGGGCATACCCGTATTGCGACTAGGGAGGTCGCCTTTCTATGCCTGAAAATATGCTTACCATCGTTTACGATTAAAACAATTAGCTGCATTCTTATCATATCAAAATCATGCAAATATTATCTGGTTGCACATTGTGCAAATCTGTCATGGAAATTTAGAAAAAAAAACATTAAATTTCTTTCGGAATTTCTACATTAAAATTTGGAAAAAAACTATGCTTGGTGGGGGACTAATGAAACATAAATAAACGTATCATTATGGTGTAAATTATTTGAGCACTGAGCGAAAGTGGAGAGCAAAATTCGGCGCGTGAAGGAGGCGTTTTCGGTTGAAAAGCGAGACTCATGGCTCAAGTGAGTGGCGGGATTTCTTCGATCCTTCCAGTTCACTTATAATCCCCTAATTGGTTCGGAGTAGCTCAAGTTTCAGGAAGGAGGCAAATTCTAAAATAAACTAAGTTGCCCCGGGCTTGAAAGCTATTAATTACGGTTAAGGTGACGCTCAATCCTTTTCCGATCAACCTTGACCCTTAAGGTTATGTGGTGACATTTGTGTGTTGTAATTGTTGAATAGAAACCCTTGCGTCCATCCCATTTGGCGGCCTACAAAACCATCGATGCGCCTATCACTCCCGGGATTATCACCTGGCGCAATCCAGGATTACACTTTGGATGTATTATCCCTCGTGAATTTTAAATTTAGATAAGTTAAACGAGGTTTCTTTTCTCATAGCTGGAATTCTTGCCGCCCATTCAAAACCGCTCCGCTCCAGTGATAATTTAATTACTATATACTGTGATGGGTTGTGAAAGGTGATCACCGTCCTGCGAATTTTGTACGCAAAACCTATCCTACATTAGTACTGTAGAAACCCGGGTGGACTGATTTTTGAAATACCCTGGTTCCATCAAATCGGGCTCCCAAGTAAATAGAAACCCGAGTTTTACGCCTGTCTCTCCACCCGGGTTTCCCATAGCGGTGCCTCTATGCTTTTCCCATCCGTCCAACCAACAGCATTTTCCACCTGTCTTCGCCGATCCTACCACCCCTTTCCTTCACTCTCTATCCGTACTCCCATCTATATTAAAAGGTGCAGTGTTTCACAAACCTTACTGAGCGCACACGGTTACTATTTAAGTTGAACTTTTAGAACCCTATCACTGGAATACTGAAGTTTTATCCATTCTTAAAGTACCTTTCAAGGACCAACTGCTTAATTACTATGTTTTTCAATCAAATACTATTAAGTTTCAATGTATATAATGAAGCATGAGTAGTTTAAAAATATTATTTATTCTTGGAATTGAACCGGGGATATTACAAAAAATAGATCTACTCCCATTTCTAAGCTAATGAAAGAGTGATATAATCATCTGGGTTAAGGAAATGGTTATACGTTAAAAAATCATGATACCAAAGTCCATTACTTTATGCTCTGGTTCATTGATCTAAGGGATGTTTTTTATTTCCAAAAATTTCTATTGCGCATGTACCAGTGAATAATGGAATTAATTCGATCTGTCTAAAATTGAACTAACTTCTAACTTAAATCGCGGAGAATGATGCTAAATATTATATTAAGGCTAAGAAGTCAGTAAATTCGGTGAAAATAGTTAGCAGATCAAGACAAAATAGGTGAATAACTTAGGCGAAAAAAAGTATGCCACTTCGCCTGTCAAACCAACCTTCGGGTGATTTCTTTTGGTGTGATTACTGTGATTGGCTGATCAAGATGAAAGAACTAGTAGAGTAGAGATGCTGCATCAAGTTTTGCCAAAAGCGTTGTAACTCCCAAGGCAAAACAATTCGTACAATTCGGCAGGTGATTGGAGATGTTGCCGTGGGGAAAACCGAAATAAAGGAGTGGTTCAACTGATTTAAAAATGGCCGCACATATATGGAGAGCAACCAGCGTCCTGGGAGGGCAAAAATAGCTCACAGTGAAGCTGTCGTCGAGAAGGTACGGATTTGAAAAATGACAGTGTGGGAAAGTGTTTGACAGTGTGGGAAATCTCTGACATCAGCAGTAATCTGCGCATGTAATTTTACGGGAGAACTTGGACATGCACTGAGTGGCTGTGAAATCTGTGTGGAATCAACCCCGTCTTGACGTAGCGCAGGACACGTAGGACACTGCTAGCACTAATCCTCAGTTTCTCAACACTGTGGTAACCTGAGTTGAGCCATGGGTGTATGAGTTCCACCCGGAAAGCTCACGATTTGTGAAAAGAGAGGAGATAATCCAGAATGCGACGTCGGAGCTGAAGGCCATTGCAAAAGCAGCCTTTCAGAAGTGTTTCCAGCAGTGGAAGGATTGGTGGGCTACGTGTGTGGAGGCGCAAGGGGCCTATTTTGAAGGGGATAGGGGTCCCAACCCTCTTAGAGTATGCAAGGTTTTTTCCCGGGCCGAAGGTCGCAGTCTTTTTAGACGGGAATTTTTAGACTCCATTGTGAAATGTATTATATACATTTCCTCAGATATAAAAGTTAGTGATGTACTAGTCAATTTTTAAGTACGACTGCAAAAAATGTACATTAACTGCCTTTAATTGCGTTCCCAATATTTCTGCCCTTGTTCAGAGATCTTTGCTTCAAAGCACTTTGGTCCTTTTGAGTTTTTCTTCAGTACCCGTGTGTCTCACATTTCCTACGATCTTACAAGAGGTATCTTTTCTGGACCAATCGATTCGCACGTATTGCAATGTTTACACATAATTACTTTATTCTTTTCATCGAATTAATATATTTAAAACTTTCTGCTTCAAATTCCCTCTCAAATGTGCATTTATGTACGTAATATTAATTATTATTGTTAGAACCTTTGGCATGCAGATTGAATCAGACGATCCACGATGTGGGGAACTCATAATTAATTCTGTCTCACCCTGCGGAAAAAGTCGTAACTCCACAAGTTTCATCCAAGCATCAACATTTGAGTCAATTGCTATATTTTTGTTTTTCTCAGAATATCTCACGCCTCAGTTAATCCAGTATTAGGATTGTGGAGGCTTTTGATTGGTTTCAAATTATTGGTGTGAGTTTCATTGGCATTGTATTGTTGTAATGAATTCTCTCAATGTTTCGTCTGCAGTAATCTTTTACGGTTTTATTGAGGGATGGAATGGATTCAGTGACTGTAGTGGGGGTAGTCCGTCCCGGGTGGCACTTTTACTAGGGGTCCCTGCCCCCCGGAGGGATTGACTTTCATACCTAGAGATTTTCTTACGAAGTGGACCGTTGAAATGAAAATCTGAGGTCTGCGTGCGGGCGAAAGTCTCAGGGACCGCCCCTGGCGGCAGAGACTAGCTAAGTCACTGAATGCATTGTGGAATCTCATTGAAAGTCCAATAAACTATAAATTTAGTCCCTCATCTTCCATTTCATCCTTCCCAGTCTCGCCCTTCCCTTCTCAGGAATACCGAAACACATGAGGGTGCGGAAAAAAAACCCGGGCGAAACGTGAGGGTACAATCCACGTGCAAAACTATGGAACCCTCGAGTTCCGTGAAACCCGGGTTTCTTGAAATTAGGGTGTTAACTACCAGGATTTTCTCAACAGCACTACTAAACGCCCATTGTGACGTAAGTCTCACGATCCGTGATTGCAAACTATGTGCTATGAGGAAATTCGTGCTATCGGTCTCGATAACGCATAAGGAAACTGGTTGCGCTTTCTCATCCTCCCAAGCAATCCGATTAACCTAGCATTTTCAGAATGTTACGTTTGATTGCTCGCCTTTGAAATGATAATAAATCCACATTTTCGATATCGTGATTTATTCTCCCATGACAGTTAACGTACATGGAAATTTATAGCATGAAAATAATGATTCTTAAGTATCGAGAACCATGATGTTTAATATTTTTTTCTATTACACGCAATGAGAAAGAAAGATCAGGCGTTATTGTTGAGGCCTTAAACAGACGTTACAAGAAGGAGCAATTTCAGTTGTTAACTTGGCACTTCACTTCTATGCTCCATAGAAAAACATTTAAAATGTTACCAAAATGCATTTATTCATGTGATTGGATTTTTGCATCATCGACAAATATTAGTATTTTGTCCGTTTTTTTTAGGTGTGAAATGTTACAAAAAAATTATTCTCATAATAATTCATCAGTATAAGAGGTGAAATGCTTAGGATTTTCCGAGGAGTTGGCACCGTGAGCAATTCAGGGTGCTTGATCTCATCTTCGCTGATAATGACTTAATGCCAGAGGAAGATTTTGCACTTTTATATTAGCAACCACTTCCATGTGAATGTAAATAGCCCTCTTGTTCGAACATGAATGTTACCTTTCCCCCTACTTACACTTTGAATTCCCCTCTCCTTTTCTAACAAACCTTTTTTCTCAGAGTGGGAAAAGAATTTCTCAGGGAGGAAGATACTACTGAAAACATATTACAGCCAGGTAGAATGTAGATATTTACAAAGTATGATGGAGTTAATTTTGACAAAATGATGTGCTTGGAAGAGAAATACCTATATGCTATGTGAATTTTTTTGCTCAAAGGATCTGAAACTGGAATTACTGGAAGAATGACTGGAATTTGTTCAATTTCATAAACGTAGTTCTCTATCTATAAGACTCATGAACTGGCAAAAGGTCTTCTGTAATACAGTCACTAGGATCATTTTCACCACTGTCATTTCAATTCAAGTAATCTGGGCATGATTTAAAAATATGTGTATTAAATTACGCATAAGAAAATATGCAACATCAGGGATGTTGAGAATCTATTTAGAGCATCTTTTGTCAGAGATGATGAATCCAAGTGGTATGAAACAGTGGACCAAATGGTAAAATCATTGGAAGAGACTCAGACAACTGAAAGCGTGAGAGAAGACATTAGTAGAGGAAATAATGTAGTCTCCAGTTCTCAAAGTGGTGAGGATGAGAAGGAACTATCTCATTTCACCAGGTCATTGAAGAATTTGGTGTCTAGTGCGTGTGTTTTACTCTATATTCATTGCATGGATACTTTGGACTCTATTTTGCTAAGAGAAATCAATTGTCAGTACAGTAATATTCAGCATTTATTATGGATCTCATAATAGTTGATTGTTATCAAAAATGTATGAGGACTACGCCTTTAAAGGAGAATGACACAAAAAAGTACTGGATATTAAATGCTTAGGTAATTACATGAGATGCATTTAGCCCTCTGTCGATATCTCACTAAAAACAGATGGGTGAAACTACCTACTTTCTATGTGTACAAAATTTTATTAAAAATGGGATGGAATTGTATTTAAAACAAAAGGTTCATGTAAAATTAAAGTAAAACGAGTTTGTTAGCTTTAGCTAGTTATATTTCAATGCTAAATGATTGAATATGGTTTAATTTTAACTGAAACTTTAGTTCATACAATTGGCACCATTTGAGAAAATAAAATGAGATGCATTCCCTACCTGAACTCAGCCTCTGCATCTTCCAGACCTCTTCTGGATATGAGATCCATTGATAGATTCATTCCAGGTGATCGGATGAGGTCCAACCATTCCATCTCCAGCTAAAGTCTCAGTATGAAGTTTTATCAATTTTTATTATTGGATATTCTTCCATGATATTAGTGATAAAGTTACTTGAAATGCAATTTTGTTCGAGATTCACCTGATCAGTGATAAGATGATAAATTGAGATAAAAGTTCCACCACGTGATTCGCGAAGTACCGACGAGAAAGGATTTTGTTTACGTGCATTTCATTTGCCATCTCTCAATTTCAGCGTTCGCTTTGTTTTTCTATCCTGGTGAGTAGATCAGTGTTTCCGACAAAAATGTGATAGTAATTGTGTCGTTTCACTCGTTACCCATTGGACGTATGATTCAGTAATGCCCACGGGCGGGCGCAGTTATGGATATTTTTTTCTGCCCATCAACGCTTATTTTTCTTCTACACCACAGTTTGCGATCCCGATCCGGTCTGATGGACTCCTATTTTTCCAAGAAATCAGGATTACCTAGTACTTGAAAAATCGCACAGCTTGTGAAAAGCTGAAGGTGCCAGAGTCGTCACCCGGAACGGAACCCGGGCCCTCCGGTTAGTAGCACTATGCACTTGACTACCACGCCCATTAAATTAGCAGAACAAGGGAGAAAATAAATTAAACTTGATCAAATGTACAACGGTAATTTTTTAACCGATTTACTTTAAATTGAAACATTCTGATCGGTAGAAAAATGTTAATTCATTGACTTAGTATTTGCGAGATGATCTATTATCCCCTCTGCGTCTTGGTGAATGCCTTGTTTAATGTGGATTAATGCCAGCCCGACTCTTCTGCCTTAACTCATTCGGTTCCGCAACCATGTTTCTAATCCATGGAAAGCTTACTGACCTCGATGATCGCGAACCAAACTTTTTGGAATCGTGAGTAAATAATTCACTAAATCTTCAAAATTTGGTAGATTTCATCCGTAATATTTCAGTGTCATTACCTCATTAGCAATCAAGTTAGTTACCTTATTGTTTGTTTGCATTGCTGCAAATATGTTTGCCATCCCTTTGGATCTTCTACGTCATCAATTCTCTCAGAAGTGCAATACGTAAAGTCACATAGAATACCTAGTTAGAATATATTTTTAACCACAATGACCTAGGTGCTTGCGCTTTTCAGACCATTTCTGCTTAAAATCGATTTTAAAGGGAAATAGTTTGAAAAGCGTAACCGATCGGTAAATGGGTCGGTAGGAGGATTCCTCTATTGATGCGCCAATATGAGGGCTGGGACTCGTACCTCCCCTTATATTCAATGGGGGGGGGGGGGGTGAGGATAGGGAGCGACCGCCATTATCGCCTTTCGTCGTGGATCCGCCAATGACGTCGTAATGCATCCGAAGAACGTAATCACTCGACGCCTGCGCGGCGGTGGCACGTGCCTCTACCTCCGCTTCCGTTTCACCATATCATACGAAGGAGCCATTGGCTGCCGATTTTCGATGATTTGGTCAACAAAGTCACGGTCGAAAACGTCTTGAGGAACATCACATTTTCAAATGGCGAAAGATTTCGTCGTAGATCACACGATCGAGACCGGCATGGGGATTGTCAGTGAAGCCGGAGGCCATCTGCAATCCCACCTGGAGGATGCGTGCTGTGTCAATTGACTTTACGGTGCGATATTACCGGAGCCTTCGGAGCGAAATAACATCCCAATTACTGCCTGGAATGGCTCACAAGTATGACTCAATTCTAATCGCAAGCTCCCCAGATCGTTCATGGGGTCACGACCCATCGGAAGTTTTACCGCAACCGAATTTTTTTTAATTTTTAACATTTCAACTGGCGGAATTTTGAAAAAGGGCACTCGGGACCCTCGCGGACGCCAACGCGCGTTCCACGCCTCCGTAGAACGCTCCTGTAGAAATTAAAGGGGGGAGGAGATTTGGGGAGTCGGCTTCAACCGCTTCATTCAGTGGCTATCGCCAGGCAATGTACCGCTCCGATGTGAGCCCATAAGTGCAACGAGAACGTTTCACTGGTAACCTACCTCGCGCGAGAAACATATTTTCATTTCTAAGCACTTGCCATGGTCACCCGTAGGGTGTACGGAGTCCAATTTTTTTTCTGGCTCGTTGACTAAATTAAATATTCCGTTAAAAATTCGAAAAAAATGTTCCATGGAAATCAGAGTGATTTATCGATGAAGATTTAGAATAATTACTGAGGAGAAAAAAGCACTGGGGTTTGTTTATTAATCAGACAATGCCAAAAAATGCAATCACAGCCTCCTCACTGGGCTCCATGAGGTGCTGGGCAGGATCAAAGGGCGGCACTGCTAGCAGTAATTTTTTATAGCATTCTGATTTTAACACCCAAAAACTATATGTTAACATTAGGTATCGCCGGAATTGGGATGACGTTGGTGACGAAATGATATCTTCCTGATTGTACGGAGCATCTATTCTTCAGCCATTGATCTACGAGGCACTTTACCTGTTTTCTACTCCCTGTAATCGTCTGCGGTTTGGCTTGATACATTTATGGTGGATGCACGGAATGTGGTGTACACAATAATTTTGAGTCGATCGTGGTGGTACCCCGTCTCATCGGCCATGGGCCTGGTTCGTCGTGGGATTGGGTTTTTTGTGAGACATAACCATTGCGAATTAAAATTTAATTTATGTTTAAAGGCTGTCTCAAATATTTCAATTTACATATTAACCTTTGGTAGTGGCTCTTAGACTTTGAAGCCGTGGTTGTGGTCAATAAAAAAGTGTGTGGAATGTTAGAGTGTTTGTTTTAATTTCGTGATGGTATATTATAAAAAGTTGAACATGAAGGCGTTGCACCTACAACTATCTAAAATCGATAAGCATTTATTATTATCTCTCATTTTGATATAAAATAATAACAGAATGTGGGAGGATATTACGTCACTAGGTGGATTATCGCAAGGGATTATTTTACCATAATTTGCCAGCGTCGCTCTGGTTGGATTGGTGGTATTTATTTTATATTTTATTGCCTTCGTTATTGCCCGATATCGGGCTGTGCCACTCACTAAGGAGGAGCGGAGAAGCATCGAGAATACTCTTCCTTGCTGTGGAACGGGTGATATGCACATTTCTCGGAATCGTTGCGTCCTTAAAACGTGGTTTTCGGATTCCCGTTGGGTCCTTCGAGGGTGATCTCTGGCGTTGAGACGCTTAAACTGAGCATCGTCCGTTCTTTCTATAGAAACAACTTTAATATTTCCCCGAACTTCCTCGTGTGTCAAAGGGATAGAGTAGGGGCGTCCAAATGTTATATAGTCATGTAAGTTCCTAAGGTTCCTGAAAGTAACTATGAAAAATTTGGTTCATGGTGTTGGCAGTATTAAGAATTTTAATGAGGAAATAGTAAAAAAGCAATTAGTATTTCTGTTTTCTACCCGATTGTTTACGCAACAGATTTGTCGGGAATATATTCGGAAGGAAGGGAAAGTCTCGCGGGGATGAACAAGGGATAAATGTATGGGACAAGTAAAGAGGAAGAGCTACTGTGAAGTGAGGGAATTGACATGGGTTAGGGAAGAAAGGGGGGCTGCAGTATACCAATCTTAGTATCGAAAAACTATGGCGATGATGACCCGATTGTTCGATACATCAAACATTAATGGTAAATTACCATTGTTGAACATTAGCAGTTATTTCCGGTAGGAACTCGAGCCGCGGGAGGCGCAATGGAAGCATAGTTTTTATCCCATTATAAGGCATTGTTTAAGTGAACAAATTTAACATGAAAAAACGATTATTAAACCGAACTAAAGGAAAAATGTCTTCCTTCTTTATGAGCTGTGCATAGTGCTTTTTATGGCCCACCGTGAAAATGTTATTTGTGTCCGGTGACGGAATAATAATAATTTTTTCCCTGTGTCACCATTGGATTTCGCAGGCGAGGTACCTGCTAACATCATCTTCATCCGATGCTTGTACCTCTGCTAATATTGCGTTTTTCGCAGAAGTTGACATAGACTTTTTTTACGAGGTAAGGGACAAGGAATCACCCCCCGACGTTTGGTACACGTTTCGTGGGACATTTTATGTCTATAGATTGTGCATGCTTATAAAAAAATGTCGCTGACGAATTATACGGTATCGGGTCTTATGCGATGGAACTGTTCCATAATGACTAGAAATGAGTTTGCAGTTTTCCAATTTATAATGTTTTAATTACAACTATTTTCGATGCTATACAGTCATTTAAAGTAAGATCTCGCCAATTTCCCGTAAAAGATTTTCTTTAAAAAAAATATATTGCGTCAAAATGAGTTTTTTAAAAATCTTCGATTCGAACACTGCAAGCGTGTTTCTTGTGCTCATGCGACGAACTTCAGCAAATTTCCGGAATTTGAAATAAATAATCCAGCGGAAAATGAATCCCGACCAAGAAATTCTCAAGTTGCTTAATAACTTCTTAATCTAGTCCTCCCTTTTCCATCTCGGGCTTGCTTCGCAAACAGGCTTCCACCGCCACTGGATTCCACGACGTGGCAGCGGGGGTGCCCGAATGCGAGGCGACCACTCAACGACGCGCACGTGAACCAACGACCTATTGACTCGCGAAGAAAAAAAATCTCCCACCAAGTTGATGGACACACATTTTCTTCCCCGCCCCCACTCCCCCCTTCCTCAACCCCAGGGCACTCGTTCCCGCGTCTCAAAAGCCACTTCCCAAACCACCCTTCCCTCCTCCCCCTTACCCCTTAACGCTGTGCATAAAAGAGACGGCCGCACGTGTTGAGCCTCTCGCCCACGTGACCCACTCGCGTGGGCCCGACGACATAAAAATATATATAATCACGATGCATATAAATACGCTAAAAAATCCAACCCACTTAATGCAGCGCCGATTCTTCCCATTAAGCCCTAAGGTCCGCGAAATCGTCCC
>LYUA01001992.1:82619-94533 GCA_002093875.1 Calopteryx splendens | reverse complement strand
ACCAGGTCATCCTGGGAAATCACAGGCGGTAGAGAGAAAGGAACTGTCCACCCTTCCCAGATGTGTGATTTCACACGTCGTCGGGCGTAGTATCTACTTGGTGAGCGCTACCCTCACTTACCAAACCGACCTTCGGGTTGATTACTCTTGATTTAATTTTTTAATTTAATAAGATATCTGAGTTGATACAATATTTTGTGCAGAGTGGAACAGTTGTGTGTTACTGAGATTTTTTATTGAATATTTTCAAACCATTTGCACAAATTCGTTAATGCATGCATAGTCATTCACATAGAATTTTTGCTAGTTATTCATAATTAGTGAGAGTACTCGTTGGATTGAATATCTGTTAAACTGTGTATTAATAAAGCTACCATTTAGCTCTACTTATGTCTGCTTTCTAAAGAGATGCATATCGTAAAGCATATTTCTACCGGTGAAAATACGACGAGAAACGAGAATTGTCTGCGCATGACATACTGGATATTAACTTACATTGACGTTAAGAAGATATTCCAAACCAAATCCGAAGACATTCATTAAATTTGAAACTGATATCGCACGACATCAATCAGCTCGTGGTTTGGAGCAAATTTGCTGACGGCCTCCGGAGTCACCCTTGCTGTCCATTGCTAATTAGATTGGTGTGCATGGCATGTGTGAGTGGAGTTAGTTCTGGATTTTGAAGCATGAAGAGTCGTATCGCTCCATTATGTTTGATAAACATTCATTATCATCCGATGAAATCGTCGTGATCCTAAAATTCCTCGAGAATTCTCTTAGCTCGAGTTTACGTGACGTGCTCCGTGACTCACGCCTTTACTACCGTTTGGCAGCGCGTAAAAATTCAAAATTCCGATTACCAACCAAGCAGTGCCCTCCGTGCCATCCATTCCTGAGCCGCTTTCCTAAGTGGTTGGCTTCGATCCCCGCGTGCGACGCTTTTCCTGGAGTTCGCCGTAAATAAATATTTTCCTCGCCCTCGTTGGGATAACGTCCCCTTCGAAGTTCACCGATTCGAACCTCAACTCGGCTCGTGCTCGTTTTCCCCGTGGAGTTTCACGTGGCTCCCGATGTTTGTCATCGTCCTTCGCTATCGAGATGCTCCATATTTCGCTACAGAATGCGGAAAAAAAATTCGCGCGCGAAGTGGCGGGGCGGTGCTAAAAAAAATCCCTGGGTAAAATGTTGCGAATATCCTCCGTTGCGACGTCACCGCGGCGCAAGAAAAGGCACTTGCTTCCTCTCGCGTCTCCGGGACACGTTTGCAGTGAACTCCTCGCCCAAGGTCGCCAGTTTCGACGTCGTCGGTTTCCACCCCATTGATGAAGCATTTATTGGAGCAGAAAGTGCTAGGAACGTGACGACCGATCGAGTGATATTGCGACACCTCTGTACAAGAGCACACATTCACCAACGGCGTGTTTCAAAGAGGGCTGTACGCAAGACCACAGACGAGACGACCGCGATAAAGAATTGAAGCACGGCCCATGTTTACGCATCTTCCACTTTCACAGGCAGAGGGAAGCGATCGACAATGACTCTCGGAAAAATTCAATTAAGCGCAGAGGCCGATCAGAAAAGGTTCGGACGTGATGGGGTGGGATAGAAACACAATTTACTACGACCCAGTTTCGATTCATTGTATCATCATCATCTGGCAAACCTGATGATGATGTAAAGCATGGAAATTTATGTCATAGCGCATAAGTGTTATCTCGTGGGAAATTAAATTTTCTGGGTTGTGATTTTTAAATCTTCTGGCCAAAATTGATAAGGGTCTTCCTTATTGCGGTCGCCATGGGATTAATCAGATGTGAAGATTACTCGAATGTCTGACCACACGCATAAATAAGGATCGATATATATGACCTCTTGTAGAAGTACAAGGACCTACGACAAATCCTTCAAGGGGTAAGGACATTCATAAAATTAAAATCGGTTGAATGGAAGAGTCGGGCTCTTTTGGCTCTTTGCGATTGTTTTATCAGTTTTTTTATAATTATGAAACTCCCCTTTAGGTGTAGCAACTGACAGATAAATACTACATTTAAATAAGTACCCTACGATAATATTAAATATGGACCGTTAGTTTGGGCCGCACGATGCTAAGTGAATATCACCTGTGCCGATGCTTCGACATCGCGGAGTAGATGAAAGTAGCTTTCACGTTTTATATTGTATCGCATATCCGTGTACATAATTTCGGTCTCTGTGACTTGACAAATTATTACGCTGCATCGAGTTGTACCAGCTGTGCCAATTATTTTGAACCCTCCCTTTTTCTCTGCACAGATATCGTCAATGCACGATAGTGTATTGACGATATCAACAGTGATGTTATCGGAAATAGTTCAAGGTACCCGAACCTTGAGTTGAGTTGAGTTGGCGAAGAACGGCGCCAAAGTATGAGGAGGGCTAAAGAATGGAATGTCGTGGGAGTCGGTGTCCGTTTTCCTCTTTACCCAAAGCGCAGAAGAGTCATGTACTTATTTCATGTTTCCTCGTATGACCCGCCAGTTGCTCTTCTAGTGTTCTTCACGCAGCACTCAATCAGAATAATCTGCTGAAAAATGCAGCTACATTAGGTAAATAATCCTGAACCGCCAGTGTGGGCAGAAAAGGAAACGCAGAATACCAAACATCTGGCTTTTCTTCTCCGATTTCCAATCAATTTCTTCTCATCTCAACCCCGTTTATACTACAACGATCTGTGACGCAGGTTGTTGTCATTAATTCTTTGGGATCATGTTCGCTGGAAACCAGTAATTGCACAATTGACACCTTATTTAGACTTTAGAAAAGACAGGCAGACGGTATGTACCTAACCGCGACATCTCATATCTGGATTTCACAAAAGCTTCTTTTGCAAAGACGCAAAGTCCAAAAGAACGCCCATGACTTACACTATAATTGGAAGTGTGATTGATATTATTTTACCATCTCGTGGCAGCACGTCTCCGCACGGTTTCGATAAACCTTACAACACGAACTAGAATGAGTGACCAAGAGTACACGTGTATGGATGAAACCGTTTGTGAAGTTGGTGTTTATAATGTTGTGCCGTCATGTGCAACACGTTTAATGTGTGAGGTCTGGTTATGAGACGTCTGCTTGTTTACGATGTGTATTTTGCGGGTGCTATATATTGGCATCGTTCCGCATCCTTGATGCCATCCAATGGCATCAATGCCGTTGGCATTGGCATCCTCCCTTTTAAATGTACTATTGTAGTATAACTTGTAATTGTAATAACTTCCGTAATGAAACTCGTTAATTAGCATATTACGTCAAGATGAAAGCACACCAGTTACTTAGTAAGAATTGTAAAGATTCCGGTCGCCGTGAGTCAACCAGGAATTTCTCATCGCAACTGTCTTGCATTCCTTGTCGCAATGTCTCAGGGTCCCTGCCTTCAGTGAGGGCTCGGATAAACACTTCTGGGAGAACTTGAAAACCACGCCATAAAAGAAAAATGTCTCATAATTCATGGCACAGAATTCCGAAGATTTCTCTTTAGCTGAAACTTCATCATCATAGATTTAATTTATGACGGCAGCGTGCTCTTTTTAATTTTAAATACGATTCTCATTGTTATATTATTGTATTGTTATATTAAATGAGTACCTTATTTAATCACATAAAAAATCTCCCTAGGACTTAAACGTCTCAGATTCCCGAGGCCAGTAATTATTTAAAACCGAACAAACTGGTAGAGCTCCAGAAACAACAGAGCGATGATGGATTTCAACGGATTGGCAATCTCGGCCAGTTGATTACGAAAAGCGCCTGGAACTTTTATTAATTCATGGTGATATTTCCTCGGAAATGTTTTTAAATATCCCGGGAGAATTTATGAGCAAGTTCCTTCTTTTTTCCATTCAAGTTCTACTGGTCGAAGGCCTTAACCTTTACGAGAGAAATGTCAAAATATCCACGGGGAAAATTGAGAAATATCGTGGAACCAAACAAAATATATTAATAATGAAAAAAAGATTGGTAAGCACTTTCCTAAGCTGCATCACGCAACGGTTTACGAACAGATACTTGCGCGAATGGGTTTATCGGATTGCATCGACTCTGCCACCGCAATCCATATGATCAGAATATCCACCACGACTGGATTTCCCCTGAAAGTTCATAGTAATGAACCATTGGTTTCCAAAGATATCAAAACCCGGGCATTAGGTATTTAAAAAATGCAGGTTATCCCGCCCAGAAACAGGAAACGATTCGTAACGAGAGCAATGTGACCGAAATGTGAATGTGACTATTGAGATACAATTTTAGGATTATCCTGAATATCCCAACGTTCCTCATGAGGAAAATCGTTTAAATTTTGTGGTTAACAAATCCCGCTATCTTTCCTGAACCAGGTGTTGTTGAATAGGGGATTATTTTCAACACCCGCAAGCAGGACGCCGAATGAAAAACGAATTAGTGAGGCAGAAATGATATATGAAGGCGGAGGGATAAACTCCCTAGAAATGCCGAAAAGCTATTTACATTTCATTATAATCTATTGCTGAAATCCAAGTATTAAATTTTAAACGATTTTAAAAGTTTGAATAAAAGTACCTGAAGTAAACTACCTGAAGTAAAAGAGTCACTTTTACTTCAGGTAGTGCACAACCATAGTAAAATTTATTTGAAATGCTGTCCATGGTTAAGCAAAATTTTTTTTAGGAAAATTCTGTATCTTGTGCTAATGCCCGGTAACATGGAATTTTCCGGGGCCTGACGCGCCGCTAGTCCATAGGCTTGTATCCGGGTAGGGTGTTCGTCGATTTCTGGAGAAGACCATTTCCAAAGTATCCCTGTTCGTCTGCATTCATCTCCCAACCGGCGTTCCTCCTCTTCGTCATATTCCTGTCGGCGAAACTTCGAAAAGCTCTCCGAAGGGCATCCATATCACCCGCCATATTGATTTTATCCCAAGGAGCGCTCCGCTGAAACCCCTCACGGCTTACATAAAATTGCGGAAGGTCGTGAGCCACGGATTAATCGGAGGTAAGAGCTTTCATATGACACGCGAATGAGACGCTCCCCTAGGGCATTGTTCCATTTTCCGTTCATCCCCCTAAAGGGTATCACACGCGATAGGGGAGAGAGGAAGTGAGGCGAGGCTCGCGTTGGAAAAAGATAGGATACTTCGTTGCGGGGACATTCCCATGACGCCGGAGATGTGAACACAGTCTACCGAACACAGGGAAACTTGGAACTGCGATGCAGCACGAAATAAGTTTTCCCGCAACAGGATACAATCGGTTTTATTTTTCAGGGATGTCCGAGAGAATTTTCGGCGCTCCAAAATACCCGCTACTCCCTCCACTCCTTCACGGATAGGCGGTGGCGCCCCTTAGTCTAGGTGTCTGCAACGCATCAAGGGCCGGTGCAAGGGGACATGGCATTCAAGGCGAATCACTTAGGGAGGTTAAAGAGGGAGTGAGGAGACTGAAATGAAGCGTCTCCAGGAGAAAAAAGGCTATTCCCTTCCCCTAGCGTTTACATGTGCATTGATCACATCCTCCCAATCAAATTTGAACAACTTATCTGTCCACCTCCTTCGCCTATTCCTGCGTCACACTCTGCTAGCCGCTATTTGGGCCGGTGGGATAGGGTGTTTGGATATCAACCTTAAGAAGGTAATCGTGAGGAGTGCTCAAGTATGTATTCGTAAAAGTATGACAGTTGACAACACGGCCCTCATATAAAAAATCGTTGGGTCGTTTGGTCTTGGCTCTGTCGTGACCGCGACTCGGCCGAGAAAAGAGCGACGGAGCAGGGGTTATTTCCTTCCCCATCGATTATTCGGATTGTATTATCCGCCAACATAGAAAATAATCTGAATAGTTCCCTGGGTGGCAGACGTAAACGAGAGTGCCCCAATCCTTTATGATAGACTTAAGTAGGGTTGCTCTCTTCGTGACTGGTGGAATTGCCATTCTGAAGCAATCTTGAAATAAAATACTCTTGCAACACTTACTTACTTTTCATAAGCTTATTCAGTATATCGGCTTTTCTTTTTATATTCTCTAATCCCTGGATTGTAAATTTTTCCTCTGAGAACCAAATAATTTATTCATATTCCTGAGATGGCCTAACTTATGTGATAAATTGCTGCTTTCCTTCTCTTTTTCTTAAAATTTAACCTCAAAACCGCATATTCTTCTAAAATGTATTCTTCATGAACAGTTTGAGGTAAGAGTGATTCTGAGTAGATTGTACCGAGTAACTTAAATCAACCCAGTCTATTTTATGTGTATTGATCTGTTTCCTCTTTCTTTTCCTTCAAAAGTCAATAACGTGTGTTTGGTAATATTTATTTCCATTTCTCATTCTTCATATCTTCATTTCGCCACTGCATTTAAAATGTTTTGCTATGCTCTGAAAATTAAAAAGATGCTTGACCATATAACCATTCTTATGGCGAAGGTTGCAAGTTTAATTCCAGCTTAATGTATCGTTCTTTATCTCTTACATTCAAGAAGACATATTAGCTACACACAAGACAAGATATATTAACTTAAATTAAAACTTAGTATGCGCTATTAAAACGTTACCCGATAAGGCGTAAGGACTGTCTCAGAAAAACTTTCATGTCGTGGTAGAGAAAGAAACAGCTTTTCAGTAATCATGAAGTTTTTCTGTAATTTTTGTAACGCCCGATTTTTGCACACATGGGATTTTGTTGCGCTGCATGTTTGTCGATAAACAGCGCAGACGTGAGTCATCAAAAACACTAGACATTAGCGTCTCATAAAAATTATTTGGCTATTGAATCCCACCTCAACGCGCGTGAAAGGTTTAGAAGCTCCGATGGCACTTTTATGCAGAAGAAAACTTTTTTTCACTCATCCTCCGCTATATGTCGATCCCGATCCCTCCTTGTAAGAATTCCGAGCACTTTAACAACAGCAAGTTTTTGAGGAAAGCCGCCAACCGGATACTTCCATGTTTACTTCTTCTCAGACTTTGAGGGCCTTCTCGGTAAATTGAAGCCGTGGCGTCTCTTCGCTGCGTCCAGCGGTCGTTCAATTATTCAGAAATGGTGAAAATTTCATGTCCCAACATCATTCCTCGTTCTTTCATTTGGTCACAATCAACTAAACCACTGGGTGAACGGAGGATCTGTTGAATGAGCGTGAAATATAAATGTGGCTCAGCCTCGTTCAAATAGCAACAGATATCACCCATGGGACGTCCAGTTGGCTCTCCCTCGGTCTGCTAAGCGCAGAACCTGAGTTTGGTCCAGTTCTCAATTCGTTTATCGTTCGTCCGTTATACCGATTGTATTTCCAGAGCTGTAAAAGAGCACGGAAAGTGAGTATTTATTTCTTTGCTAGTGAACGTACCCTTCAAAGGAAAATATTTGTGCTTCACATTCTGTTTTGTGTTTTCATCCACACTAATCAGGGCATCGGGTCAGTGCGTGCTTTTTTGTGCTCGTGCTTGTGTTAAAATATGCAATCATACATCATCAGTGAGTGAGAGCTTCAAATTTTTGTCATCGGAATCCAAGTGACCATGCAAGCAATACTGCCACTTTCTATAAATCACGCCACCCCGTTCAACCCCAGAGGGCAATTTCCCATTAAATGTAATGTAAAAATCGATTTTAGTGGCTGAGGGAATCTTGAGTTCTCTTGTGAGCATAGGCGCCCGCTTAAAGTGGAAAAGCGCCCTCGCTCTGTAGCTTACAAATTCGCAAAATCAGATAATATTATTGACTGTCTGAGGTTGAAATTTACTTTTCTTGATTGATGTATAACATCTCTTTTCAGAACACTGACCCTTGAAAGAGCAAAACGAAATTTTTTAAATGTTTTTTTAAATTTCTAATTTTTTTTAAAGCAATCACAATGATTGCACATGCGATTATATCAGTGCCAGATAGTTCGTAATATTTTGTCTCCTGGAAACTACCTCACGGTAGCGAAATCTTTAAGGGACGACTGGCGCCATGGGGCGTCGCAGACGCAATACTTTAAGATACCCATAAACTTATATCCGGTGCTTTTTTGTCATGGGATATACGGCGTCGACGCTATTGTCTATTTTGTAAGGGCAAAAAATATAAGTTAAGCAATATTGCAGTTGCTCTATTTCACGTTTTAATTAATAACGATGAAACTTAAAGTTATGGAAATAATATTACCTCATCACGTATTACCTCGAGTAGTTAAAAAGATCTATTCAATAGACCCTTTTTAGTGAACGCTGTAGCTTCATGATTGGCTGACTATTTAAAGAGTAAACAAAAAAAGGTTTCCCAGTACGATTATAATAAGCACTTAAACCCAACATTTTTAAAATTCTAGGAACTTCATAAAATAGTGCTGTAATGTCACCAAAAGCAGTGAGCGTACATAAGAAATCGAAAATAATTGTAAAAAGGTGGAAGCTCTTGAATATTTTTTCATATTAACTGTAATAGTCGTTATGTTTGTAATAATCCAAAATTAAACATTGATTTAATTTTCCTTGGTCTCTAAAATACGAACAATAAATATATGAGCCGATAAAGGATAGGAATGTTTGGCTCGAACCAACGCTACTACTTGGATAAGTTTCTTCAATTTCTTAACTGGTATGCCGCCAATTCCAAGAATTATGTGTGCACGCTCAATCCTTTCTCAGCGAGCAAGTTCTGTTTAATTTTATGTCACCGGTTATAAAATAGTGTAATATCCGTATGAAAGATATGACTTACGTACCATTATGAGCACTGCCCGTAATCTACGAGAATCTCTAATATTTAATTTCTCTTATAAAAAATTTATATTTTCTCTCTTAGAGTAGAAAGTGTTATTACTTCATGTATGACGAGTGCAAAAAAATGTAATACTCGATTAAATTATACCCAAATTACATACACTGGAATAATTTTTTCTCCACCACCGTAATTAGAGAGAACAGCCTTAGCTTATGAGTAATACATTTTCGGTGTCTTTCCGCTCTCTCGTCTTCCTCATTCCATCCGTAAACATAGCTCAGTGAGGTGTTTGAGTCCTAGGCTCATCATTGGTCATCATTTCTAGAATTGGTTTAATGCCGTTTCCTAAACAATTATCCTATCTCCTTTGCTCATTATGCCCCAACTCGGCCGGAAGTACATTAACATGAAATAGCTACGACCCTGACCGATAAAATGTNAAATTAATAGCAGGACGAATTTATGCACCTCAAATTTATCATATTTATAGCGTATATTATTTATATTCTTCTCTTTGACGTATGTCATTATTATTCCGTGTATCTCATCCGGCATCCTGCATTTCCTCCCATTCTCTTTTCCTTCAATAAACTCCCTCCAAGTCATCATGTGTCAAAATATGTAAGGTTAAGACATCCCTTCTCCTTTTCGGATTTTTCATTGCACTTATTTCCTCGTCTACTCCTCGTTGGACTATTTTGTCATTTATTCGATCCGTTCATGTGATCTTTGTCATTTTCCATTGCTTTCATCTTCTCAATTCTATTTTTGTTATTGTACATTAGGGATGATCGTAAAAAAAATATTTTATGCCATCACCTATTTGGTGATGGTATCTAAGCGAAAATAAGGCAGGGCACCATTGTCTACTTATTTCAACCTCAACCTGATGCCGTTTGATAAAAATTTCAAAAATATTTCTGCATTGTGCTGAGTCACAAATACGTTGCGGACCTCAGCCCGAAATCAGTAATATTTTATGTTACTTAAAATGTAATTTCAGTAATATAAAAAATTATTTGTCAGTTTTTCTACTTGACATGTAACGTTGGTTGCTTTCTTTAGTTTCTAAAATTGAAGTCGAAACTTTTTCATTACTACTAAGTTGTGGTAGCTGTTGGTAGAAGGCAGCATTAAGTTGATTCCTTTACATTTGCTACACAAATATGTGAGTAAAGTGGTATGCCTTTATGAATTTCTATGCATATTTTTATTTGTGTTTGTTTATCATTGAGGTTGTCGGTAGCATTTTTAATTTCGATAATAATTCTGCTAACCTTTGCATTATTCCGTTCCGTTTTCCTAATCAATAATCCAGTTTTTTTTTCCTTTTTAGTCTTCTTCGAAGATTACATTCCACTCTCCAAGAATGATAATCTTTTATGCTGCGTTTGCATTTTCTGTAAATTGGTCTATATCATAATAGACATTCCACTTTCTTTCAGTATGTCATCAGTATGTATGGCGTCAGTAAGCCTTCTTACCCATCACGATCGTTTCATTGTGCTGCGGAAGGTCCTTCACTCACAATTCGGCTCTCTTCGGAAACTTTTTCTCCTATCTCACATTTCCGCTCGCGCATTAAGCATTAACCTCCACAAGTCTCCATATTCTGTAAATTTAATTTCACAATTTCCCAAAATAACAAAACCCATTTTACGCAGTTATACTTTCAGGTTGCCCATTCGTCCTCAGGTCCGAAATTCTTTGTCATTGTAGGTTCCAATTATAAAGTGTTGGAAATACTTAAAAACTAAATCTATCGGATATTCCACGCCCAGAGATCCGAATGAAGATCTGGTTTATGTCTAAAAAATTTTCATTGTTATGATTCATTCGCATATTTTTTTACGTAAATGAACTGAGGAGTTGATTAGCAATTTCAGCAAATCAGTTGATTAGTCCGGGACAATAATGTGAAAGTTTCCCATTATCTTCCATAAAACGGCACTGCCTTCAAAGAAACTGTTACTATATCTAGAATTGCATGAGTGGTGCTATAAAAAGGCTATGGCCTTCAACTTCACTCAAAACTTCTTCCATCTTACCCAAAGAGAACTCCTACACCGTCCAATTTCCACTGCTCTTTTTTATTCACCAGTTCTTATTCGTCGACTGTACTCTCTTGTTTCGCAGATAATATCTATGTATAGGGCTTATACGTAAGCATCATCCGCAATCCTGTGTACACTTGATAACTTTGAGCATAGTCCTGAGTGAGTTATGAATGTGATTATTTCGGAAAAAACATTCAATAACTTCATTTGATCTTAGGATAACGCTTGGAAAATGTTCCTGACATGCTATTTCTAGAACTTACATCGCTTTTTAATTTACGTAGTCACGTTTATTCTTTTAACAATGAGAAAGACAAAGCATTGAAAATTTTATCGAATCTTATCGGAACCTACATTTTATGCCTGTAAAATGTTCGAAAACCAAAACATATGTTGTTTAAGTTTTAGCAAACGCTGGTACCTAAAAATCGGAAGCGTATATTGCTAGAACAGTTTGGTTTGCTTCTTTACTCAATCGGCTACCAAGAAAAATATTTTCGTCAAAGAGGGAAGCAACCTTAAAAGGGGCTGCAAAATTGAAGCATTTCAATCCTTACGGCCGGTTCAGTTTTGGGTATCAAAGCGAAAGACCACAAGTTAATTTGTATGACTGTATTATTTACGATAACTCAGACAAGAACTGGCAGGAAGATCTAATTTATTCCCCAAGGTCTCGCATTCGTAGCCTATAAGAAAAGCGAAATGAGCTAACGTATACAATTTTCTCGTCAAATTACAACTAACTTGTCCCTGTATCTAAGTCAAGATATATTTCGAACGAAGCTAAACAGGACGAAATCATAATCTATTGGAAGTAAAAACCATTTTCGTATCTTCAATTACGTAAAAAAGCAAACAATTGATGGACCGGTTCCTAGCGCAATTGCTCAGACTAAAAGGTGATCGCATTGTGTACGCTGCTTGCGTTATCTCAGAAAAAGAAAGTTAATTTTAATTCGTTTTAATGAAGGCACCTAGAGCTTTTCCTTTTGTTCCATAGCATTACCTACATTTGTACCATAGCCATACCATACCATTCTCTGTTTCTCCTAACCCCAGAAATGTTATCAAAATAATTAAACCCCAACTCGGCCGGAAGTACATTAACATGAAATAGCTACGACCCTGACCGATAAAATGT
>LYUA01001992.1:41705-51767 GCA_002093875.1 Calopteryx splendens | reverse complement strand
ACATACATTTATACATACATGTATATACATGTATAGATATACATGTATATGTATACATGTATGTTTTATTAGACTCAGCAAGTTCAACTGTTTTTCTTGAAATAACTCGGTACACAGGCAAATGAAAAATTTAATAATATCTTGTAAAGATTGAATTCTTTCAACAAAAGATTGAGAAATTGACAAAATTATTTGACTGAGAAATGTTTAATATATTACTGTAATTCAGTTTGTTTGTGCACACTTCATAGTTTCAATACGATTTGGAGATTAGTACTTAATTACCCCTATGAGAGTTTAGACTAATTTGAATCAAAGTTTCACAAAAATTACATTAATGCCTTTCTAGAAATAAAAATTAAATGACCCGAAATGTTAGAATGTTTTATGCAACCCGCTGTACGCCAGTGCATGTACCGGTTGCATTTCAGTGAGGATAAAAGAAAATTATAGCATAACTCATTATCTATGAAGAAATATTGATATATTATTTTCTTATGCATACAAATAAAGTATTGTAATAATTCAGATGATTTATAATGAACACGATGTGAAAAATAGATTTAAAGGCTCACAGAATGGTTTTTACAGTGGTAGAAAATTAGAAATCTTGTAGTTGGAATAGAGAACTTCCTGGAAAGGCTCTATGAACTGGTAAACGTTTTTGCAATAACTTTGTCCCTTATCAGCAAATTTGATTTTAATTTCAGGAAATGCTAGTGAAAGAATGATATGCACACTAATTATTCTATCATCATCAGTAGTCATTGCTCTTAGGAATAATTCAGCACCAATCTCCACTCAACTCTACTATTTTCTCCAATTACTGTTTCAGTAGATACATCTTGCTTTTATTTCCTTTATAACCTGTGTGATGCATCATATCCTTCCTCTGTAGTTCTTCCCACACTTTGTATTCAACAGTTCCCCTCAGCAAGCACTCACGTATTTTTGTCTTCAGTATGCACCAACTCAATTGCTATATTGCTTTTAAGTAAGAAAATTTAATTCATAACTCCCAGCATGTTATTTTTTATATTGATAATGATTTGTTATACCAGGTTTGAATAATTAGAATATTTTTCTTTCAGGAATACCTTGAAACCAATGAAGGCAACATCCTGGCAAATTTTGGAAAAGAAAACTTGACTTCTTATGGTCGTATAGCTAATATTCAAAGTTTGGTAAACTGGTAATTATTGTGTGATTTTTTTAAATGTGTCCATATTTTAAAGTCTACTAAATAATAATCCATGAGCCAAATTGAAGTACTTTTTCCACTCTCATGTTATGATTAATTTTATGATATCTTTAATGAAGTTGGTACTTCTTCAAATTTTGATGAAGTTTTTAAAAGTTACTCTCCAGTTTAATTCTTTGTTTGATAACGAGTGATATTCCATGCAAATTAGGAAGTGGTATTTATGCATTTTTAATTTCTTCTTATATGTTCTTCTGTATTAAATGTTTTATAGTTTTTAATTCTCTTTTAGTCACCTTATTGATTTATTTGAATTAACTTCAAATTCAGGTATTTGGAAAACAATAACATAACATCCCAAGAGGAAGCTTTTGATTCTGTAGAAAGTGGGTTGAGTGACCTCATCAAATTTGTAGAGGTAATTGAACAATTGATATTGTATTATTATAATAATATATTTGTTATTAGTCGGTATTATTATGAACCAATATTAGTCTCAGATTGTTGATGCATCATTCCTCTTTGTCATAAAAAGATTTTTTTGAAAGTTGTTATGATTGAAGTAGTTATTTTAATAAATTTCCTGTTTCAATATTTTCAGTGCTTTGATTTGGATAAAGTTCAAGGATTTGATACGGAGGAAGAAGCTGTTGCAGAAGGCATGAATTTAATTGAATCCAACAGACTTTGGGCTGTGGTTAGCTTTTTAGGTATTGATGAGAAAGATAATACATCTTCAAACTTACCTCCAATGATTACATATAAAATCAGGTATGTATAAAAAACTAAAGTTATTGTTGTCATTTTTATAATCTGTACACATAACATAAGTGCATTCCCCAACATGTCAGGATACTTAAGTAAATTTTTGGGGCACCCTACCATCCTAACCCTTCATACATTGCTCTGCAAAAAGTTCCATAGAAGTATCATAAGACTGTATGATAAAATATCAAGCACGCACATGTTGGGATCTGATTAATTAGGGATAAAAAAATTTTCAAGGGTTGAGATGCTTGGGATCATATCAGGCAAGTATTCTATCTCTTTATTTTTCTGTGCAACAACTTCACATATGCATATTTGCCAGTGTGATTGCCCCTGGCATTGAAATCTCATCTTTTTATTCAAGGGGGAATTTTTTAAAGAAAGAGTAATGAAAAAGAGTTCAATATTATTTATCATTGACTTATAACAATATTTAAAGTTGATTGGCAGATAATAAACTGATCACTTGTAATTTTCTACTAATATTGCCACCACATTTACAAAGACCTACAAAAATGAGTCAATTATTCATGTGGATTTATGCATGCCAATTTATCTGAATGTGATTACGATTGGCACTGATAAAAAGTACAATTTTTCTTCAGATTTCTCATCATATTTAATGGTTATTTATTCAACAAAATTAACCACATTTTAATTCAAATACTTGAATTAAAAGACCCTGACTAATTGGAAAAATGGAGAAAAGTCTTTATCAAAATTTCGTACCTCATTTCTTATAAAGGAGGTACAATTATTTGATATCAACGAAATTGCCTTATTTTTTCTTTTATGTGATATTGCGAAATTGTTCCATCATATATGTTATAAAAAATAGGTATTTTTACATTTTGCAAGGTTTTTATTACTTTGCATTAATTTTGCAGTGATTGTATGCATGTGCATACTATCATTTGATGAAAAAGCAATCTGGACTGCAAATCAATTTTAACTGATTGATAAATTGATATTTATTGCATTAATTATTTTTTCATTAATATTTTGGGTATATATTTATATATGTGCACAGAATAACTCTGCATGATTTTATTGCAGGATTGATAGCTCTCGTGTAGACAGTACAAAGCGTGTTGAAGATTCTATCACAAATCCAGGTTCCCGCAGAAGGCCTTCTATTGACTTGAAATACATAACTTTTGGTTTTGCTTACCTCCAGGTATGCCTTAAATCCCTTACTTGAAGTGCCTTAACAGTGTGGGATAATTTATAACTTAAAGTAACATTATTGTGGGAACAGGTTATAGAGACTAACCATGTTGGATATAATTATTAATTGACACTTGAGTAGCATAAATCTTCCTTTAAATCACCGAAATATACTGCACGTCATTTATTTTAATGATAATATTCAATAAATTTTCATAGTGGATCAGGAATTATCATGAAAGCAAAGTCTCTTCTGTTTTATTTCAACTTCATTTAAGTTATGCTGTACAACTTCATAGTCACTTGAAATGACTAATTCCAACATATTTATTTTTAAATTTAGGATATGGTTGATGGTGCTATAATAACTGAGCTTGCTGGTAAGGACAGGAAGATACCTCAGCCTGGTATTTTTCTTCAGCAGTTTCCATATCCCTGCCACATTATAGATCAGTAAGTACACAGCTTATCGAAACATGTTTATTTGGTTGAAATATCAAATTCTGTTTATTATATTGAGAGGCACTTACACTTTAAAATGATGAAATTCTTCATGTTTAGTATAATGTTTAGTCGGGTGAGTCATATGTAAAGGTAGTTTTTCATAAGACTGAACATTTGGGAACTTTGACAGCTTTTATTAAACAATTAAATGTTTTCACAGGTTTGTATTGGCCATCTCCCGAACATTTCCTATGTTCATGACTTTGTCATGGGTTTATACATGTGCAATGATTGTTAAGTCAATCGTTCGTGAGAAGGAGCGTAGATTACGTGAAACGATGAAGGCCATGGGCCTTCGCTCCAGTGCACTCTGGTTGTCCTGGTTCATTGACAGCTTTATCTTCATGCTTCTAGTCATTGCATTGCTCACTGCCATTTTAACAGTAAGTAAAGTATTGCTTAGAATTACTTCTACTATGTTCTTCTTTCCTCCTCATTCCTTGGATTCAATGTTTGAATTTCAAAATCTAATTGTAAGCAAGCTCATCAACAAAAACTCCTCAAATTGAATGCTGTGAGTTTAAGGTTAAAATTAAATGTATCATATTCTTTGATTGTGATGGACATGGACATTCATTGGCAAAAGTAAAAATATGTATATATGCAGTTACATGAATATTTTTTTTGTGGAAACAATTAACGATAGACCCATTCTCATTGGAATGTGGCTATTGTGGCTAGTGTGGAAAGTAATCCATAAAACTCAGCTTACGGTTTAATTAAGAATTAAAAACTTTAGATTCCTGCTGCTGCTCTTTCCTTTGCTACAGGTCTCACCATAGACAGTAATCTTAATTAGCAATTAAAATGTCTTTTTATTTTTTCTTTAAGTTTAATGAAAGGAAAAGGATAATTTATAGACATTACCTAGCAATTATGGGTAATAAAACACAAAAGATTTGAAAATATTGGGCATTTTGCCTAAAATCAACTTCACATAAATGGCATTCCACAAAATATGAGTTAAAGTTTTAAGAGAAGTATATTTGGCTGCCATATAAGTTAATTTGTGTTGAAGTGCCTAAAGATGAGAGGTTCAAGGTTCATTTAAGGTCTATGACATATTTCTTTAGAAAATTAATACAATTTTCAATAACTACATTGTGTTATTTAAACTGGTTAAAAATTTCTATTTTTGTGGTAATGTATGGATACAAGTACCTGCATGCATGTTTGTAATTGTATTTATTCAGCATTTATGTGGTTATATTTTTATTCCATTCCAGAAAGGCAAAGTACTTGAAAATTCAGATCCATCTGTCATCTTTGTGTTTATCACCCTGTATGCTGTTGCCACCATAACACAATGCTTCTTCATGTCAGTCTTCTTCTCACGAGCCAATCTTGCAGCAGCAGCTGGTGGTATCCTGTTTTTTGTGACCTACCTACCATATTCATTTATGGTCCAGTGGGAAGAACGCATGCCTACAGAGGCAAAGATTGCAGCAGTGAGTAAATCACTTTCTCATTTTAAAATGGAGGATGAATTGCTATGTAATCAACCACAAGTGAGCCTTGGGCATTAAAATCTGTTAAAAGAATAAAATTCAGTTTTCTCTGAATGATTGGTTCTTTGGTGGATCATTATTTTCTGTATGTGCTTGTCAAGTGTCATGAGTGTAAAGGAAATATTTTTTTGAGTGCAAAGAAACCTATTGCAAGTGCAAAGGCATGGGTGGCAGATTATAAATGAGTTACCAAAATACTAAGGGGAAGGCATTCAATCTTTTCATGCATGTATTTTAAAGCTATACGGTAAATGTTAATAGGCCTAATGATAAAAATAAATGCTTTAATTTGATGCAATTGAAACTCTTTTTATTGTAGGATTGAGTAGCTTACTTAGGAAACTAGTATTAATGCATGCCATTTTGCCTAAGAAAAGTGGTTTGCCTAACAGATTAAAATTTTCATTTGAAATTCAATTTACTCCTATACTCTGTGAAATAAATGGTTTTTTTCCCCTTTCAGTCTCTGTTTTCTAATGTTGCATTTGGGTTCGGATGCTCATATTTTGCACATTATGAAGAGATGGGAATTGGAATCCAATGGAATAATATAGACTCAAGCCCACTACTTGGAGACCATTATAGTCTTATTGGATGTGCAGGAATGTTTATAGTTGATACCATTCTTTATTCCCTGCTGACTTGGTACATAGAAACGGTTTTTCCTGGTAAGAGACTTTATTTTATGAATTTCCAAATATGCATAGAGATTGTAAAAAAAAGCCTCAGGCATTCATATTTTTTATAATACTGAATATTGAATACAACTTATTTTCAATTCCTCTAATTACTGTGGAATTAAACTAAAATAAAGTTAACCTTTAAATGGCCAACAGTTACATGGAAATATTCTAGAGAATTCCAAGACTTGTTATCCTTTTAAAGAGATTCGCTGTGTTCTTCTGTTAGTCCAAATGCACATGTGTAATTCTGTTTTCTCTTTTCTTTTTAAAATGGTCAATATATATTTGTAAAGACTTGCCTTTTATGGTAACATAATGAAAGTGGTTTTCTTCTTGAGATTATTTAGGGCAGGATATTGTTTACATATTTTGGTCCATAATAAATTATCATTTCAGATTAGTTATGCATACACACACACAGTAATAGCATGTCATTTTTACCACTCTTTACCTTTGGGCTTAGCTTTCCAAGTAACTTTTGGATTAATATCTGTGGTGGTTACACTACTCTTCAGCTCTCATTGATGAAGTTGTTGATGACCTTAGACATATAAAATATTTTATGATTACATGTACTGCTATATAGTATTTGAAAATTATTAGCAGATATAACCAAGAACTGTTGTCACTTGTGCATTGAGTATAGGTGGGAAATTTTTGGCAGGGAAGTTTTTGAGGGATTGGTGGGGAATGTTCTTTCCTTGACAAAAAGAATACACTATTACTATATACTACTATTATTACTATTTCTCATCCCAACTGGTGGACAAGTGCTAATTGAAGTGCTGTCTCTGTAGCATCAAGTGAGGAATGAAATACGCACTGCTGAAAAGTCCAAGTGAGTTTTACCACATGGCTCAGAAAAGGCGGTGATACCTCGTACAAGGACATTCATGATTCATTCACTTTCCACAACATCTCAATTAGTGACTGGTCCTTACTCATAATGTAGTGGAATATTGCAGAGTATAATCTAAGCAGTTTCTACTTCAGCTTGGATTTCACTTATTGCCTTACAATAATTCATATTAGAAAAAAATAATTGCTCTTTTATTCATATTGACATGTTATTAAATCAGCATTTAAGTTTTCTAGGAAAATTTATTGAAGTAGTTCATCAATTAATATTGGCAATATTTCCAGGACAATATGGCATTCCGAAACCATGGTACTTTCCTGTTATGAGATCATATTGGTGTGGAAGCTCTGTGGGACCAATGAAAGATGGTGCTGCTAATTCTTTAGTGGAAAAACCTATTGAAAGTCAAGACTTTGAGAAAGAGCCTACACACTTGCAACTTGGTGTTTCCATTCAAGGTTTAACTAAGGTGTATGGCCATTCCTCAAATAAGAAAGTTGCTCTACGTGACCTTAATCTTAATTTTTATCAAGATCAAATAACATCATTTTTGGGTCACAATGGAGCTGGAAAGACAACGACTATGTGAGTATTAAAGTAGTTGATTGATTTTTGTGCAACTGTTAAAATATATGCATGAAATCTTATGAAATTTAAGGACAAATGAATAGGTAAATCCAAAGCTCATGTGTGAATAAGTGGGGAAAGAAGTGGAAAGTCGAAATGTAAGGAGTAGAAAGAAGGGGTTAGAAGAAATAATGGCAAGTGAATGGCAGGTTCGAATCTCTGCCATGGTCAGTCCCCTAACCAAAGTTGATAAGTGAGCAACTCTTTCACATTGGCCATAGAGTATCACTTTTCAAGGATGGGACCTGCACATACCATCTACCTTGGGATCTTCCTTATAAAACAGAATTACTCTGTCCATGCCAGAAGCTTTGGTTTTGTCTATATCATGTAAAATACCACTTTCAGATAAAGGAAATGAATCATGACCCTGATTTTGAATTAAGAACCTACATATATTATACTAGCTAGTATTAAACTGAGAACACAAATTGCACTGATTTGGAAATCTTGAATTTTACAATTTGTACTGGATTGTGAGAAATTTATAACGTTAAGTTAACAATTAGAAAACTATTTTACCTTAATTTTTGTCATGCATAATTTATTCTTCTAGTTCTATTTTAACTGGCCTCTTCCCTCCAAGTTCTGGAACAGCCAAGGTGTATGGACTTGATATTGGCACAAATATGGACAGCATAAGGAAAAGCTTGGGTACCTGCCCTCAACATAATGTTCTTTTTGACCAGTAAGTTTCATTATACACAATAGCTGTATTTGCTTGAATTCAGGATGATCATAGATTCAAGCTAACTAAATATTCGCATAATTTTTTTAAGCAACAATTTTTGGAAATTTTGTGCTGAAGCCTTCCAAGTACACATGGCTGTCAATAATGCATTGTACTTCACATTTGGTTGAAGTTTGAGTAGTAAATACTGGTAGTAATATGCTGTATACATAGGTTCATAGGTTCCTTATTTTAACATAAGTTTAACTTTCCATCTCCCTATTGTAATAACCCAGACCTGTGGGAGTCTGTAGATGCACTCAGCTCATCCATTATCGTTAATATAATGATGGACCATCCAAAGGTGTGTAACACTTCAACCTGTCAAGGAAACCTCTGTTCACAAAGAGATTCTTTTGAAGAGTTTTTTTTCAGGAGCAAGTCAATGCCAGAAGGGCTCAGTTCTAAAGAGTAGGGCGGATGCTCCACAGTTTCCCATTTCCTTCTTGATTTTAATCTGGCAGCCTTATTCCACCTTTCAAAAAAATACATTTTATGGAACCCTTGTGCGAGTAAAATAATGAATATCTTTGCTTCATGTTGTCTTCTTTTCCCAAATCACTGTGAATCCACATATGCATGGTATCCTATGCTAGGAATGGGTTCTATAATTCAGTTGTCTAAGTATTAAAAAAACAATTGCATCGTGAGTGCTCTGTTCTTTCATTAGCAGTTTTGTTATCACTTTTCAATCACCCATCAAATAATTGCTTTTAAACATTTCATGTATGGTCTTTGTGATCGTAATCTCTTTCGTTGCATTTCATTCCATTGTTCAATCATGAGTAAAGATGCCTCTTTATTTATGTTGTCCAAATGCAAACATTTGAGCAATGCCATCCATCATAGAATTATTAGTAATCATATTTTGTTAGTGAAGAGAAGTACATCCCGTGAATTTGGTAAGTAATTTGAACAAAGGTAGCAAATTAATATTAATAGGAACTTAATTCAATTGCAATAAAAATAATAAACATTTTTGTTCTTCATAATACGTCTTTCATTGCAAAACAAATGCTTTTAGCACTTAATAAATATAATTTTATAGCCCTTAGAAGTTAAAGAAAATTATTGAGTCATGAAATAAAGCTCATGAGTTATATTTTCATCATAAATCACAACAAAATAAATGTCACCTTAAATGTGTATTCAGGCAGAGGTAGTATAAGTGAGTGTATGAGTTAATGAATTGTTATATTTATTCATGCATTTTTTTATGAATTCAATTTCAAAATTGAATATAGATTTTGCGTAGCCTGTTTTTATGCAAAGTTGTATTTTCTAAAAGTTACTTGTCCAGCCTTAACAGTGTGTTCTTATGAAATTTATATTTTAAATTACAAAAAATTGATGCATATGATGGTTTTATGTAATGCAGTTTTGGTTCTTTGAGGAAGTATTAAATTGTTTTATGAATGTAAACAGCATAATTATAATAAATTTCCATAGAAGCAGGTCAATTCGTGTGCATCATGAATGCTCCAATTGCCATTTTGTAACACTCTTGCAGCACTCCATTTTTCATGAAGTTTAATGGGATAAATTTTTATTTTTCTTTGTTTATTAATGTCTCTGAGTTTCCTCTCTATATCTAATGTATAATTTAGGCTATAATTCTGCTTGGAGTGTTTTTCGTTGGGATTTTAAGGCCTGGAAAGAGAAAATCTATTGACTGTTGAGAGTGACGAGACCAATTATGCTCATTCAGGGCCCTCTCAGATGATTGCAGATAGATGGAGCCAAGGGACAATGAATTTGGCCAATGTTGGAGGAAGGATTGATAAGGAATCAGTTTAACAGCATTTCAGAGTATTTAGAGTATATTCTCTATGCTTGTGTTTTTAATGATTAAATGTATTGTGATTGAATGTATTTAAATTAATATATAGTAAATCATATTCAAGACATCACTTCCAAATCCATAACACCTAGTGGTTTGAAATGCTGGAGTTTCCTAACTTCGATAATCCTTGGTGCCATTCT
Organism: Calopteryx splendens; assembly: GCA_002093875.1. Classification (NCBI taxonomy): domain Eukaryota; kingdom Metazoa; phylum Arthropoda; class Insecta; order Odonata; family Calopterygidae; genus Calopteryx; species Calopteryx splendens. The sequence continues at coordinate 41,737 of LYUA01001992.1, read as the reverse complement.
CGTGTTTTGCAAATATATTTTATCACTTATCT
>LYUA01001992.1:13411-26577 GCA_002093875.1 Calopteryx splendens | reverse complement strand
TTTCATCGCCGCATCCACCATTTTCCTATCCCGCCCCCACCCCCCCACGGTAGGCCAGTCCGAGTCCCCTTGGTAGGGTCGAGCTGCGGGAAAAACCCTCATCCCTACCCCCCTTCCTTTCCCGCTCATGCCTTAACCAGCACGCAAGTTCGTCATTCTTCTCTTGGCCTCGAAGACGGGCATAGCTCCCGAACATTAATTATATATAAACTATATATATATGTATAAAATTATTAAAGTTCGGAATTATGTATTGATTTCAGGTAGGACTGTAATTCTCACCACACATTTTATGGATGAGGCTGACTTGTTAGGTGACCGAATTGCTATTATTTCTCATGGGAGGCTAAGGTGCTGTGGCTCCAGCCTTTTCTTGAAGGCTAGGTTTGGCAAAGGGTATTATTTAACTGTGGAGAGGAAGGAGGTGGGACTTCAGAGTGCCTACAACTGTGATGTAGCCAAAGAAGCAACTCAATCATTAGCGCACAAAAAGAATGATGAGCATGCACAGGTAAGAAATATTTCTGGGCATATTGACCTTCAGATCTATAGTCCATATTAGTTGGTAACTTAAAATATTCTTAGCTTGTTTTTGTTAAAATTTAATTGGTATGGAGGTTTTTTTTTCTTTTCATCTCATGTATCAGTTTTTTAAGAATTAAAGGTAGTTAAACATTTTGAGGTTGGCTCCTCATATTTTGATGATGCATATGCTGATGTTGATGTGACATGCTAGTACTCTAGTAAATTTAAATGATTTAGATTGAACTTCTGGAAATAGAGGTTATAATTTCTCAATCCAATTATGGTTAGGCAGGAAATGTATCATCAGAAGTATTGATTATCACTGCTTACTCACCTTGGGTTGTATTCTTTACTCATGTCACTAGTGATGAGCCACTGTCAGTGGTATGTCTTCAAATATCACTCCCATACACTGAAAGTTGATGTTCTTGCAGCCAAATGAGGTGGTAAGACATCACCACTGGGTGGTCAAATGTCATTACCTCTCAATATGGAGTTGATTCTTACAATTTCTTACACAGCTGTTAACACTGGAGTATGGAAGTTGTTATGCACCTTAATGCAATCACACTGTATGGCTCATGAATCTTCTCCCTTGTAAGTAGCACGTCTTCATTATTTGCCTGAAATATTTTAACTAAGACTGGAGAGGATAATTTCACTTGATGGGCAAAGACCCTTTGAAAAGCAAGAGAGTGAATTTAAAAGAGCCATAGGACCAACTCTCTATAATTAGGTCAGTGTTTTATTTCAGTGTCCAGATTGTTGAAACCCACAGAAAATTACAAATTAGATGCCACAAGGAGTGTATTTAACCAGGTATCGCTAACAGCACACTTTTGATTTGTTTGTTTGTTTCAAAACTCGATAAACTGAAGACCAGAGCTTCTTATCACCATCAGTGGTGACTAGTGTACTGGATTTCCACCCAGAAGGCCTGGGTTTGAATCCTAAAGGTGGCAAGATTTTGTCAGTGGTAACTTGATCCGTACTTGGGTGCAATGTGGAAAGCACTTCAAGTTCTACTTCATCCATCAGATGGGACGTTCAACTGTGGTCCCCTTGGTTCCTTTCTTTAAGAGTAGGTTAATGCCAATGCAGAGTTTCTCTCAACCCTTCTTCCATTCCCTGGAAATTCTACCTCTACCATATTTCCCACCTAATGGTGCAAATAACCTCAGCTGTTGGTGCCTCTCCTAATAACTACCACCACCACCACCTCACTTCCCTCCTCTCCTCTTCTCCACACAAACACACTCCACCCCCGCAAACTTTTTTCTCCATCCTCATCTCCACCTCTCCACTCAACTCTGCATCTTGCTCCATCATAGATGTCTTCCGAGAGTTAAGTGCATTTAACACAAAAGTTCATACTGATGATGGCCACCTGGCGACCAAAATATCAAACTCTGATATATTTGATACATTCCTATTGGCTTGGGATTTTTATATGATCTGTTTTTATAACATTCTTCTTCTTTGCTGTTAGAATGGATATATTTTCCACAAAAGCACATGAGAGAAAAGAAAATGAATGTATTCTAAATTACCCTCCTCCAGTTAAATATTTCTGAAATTCATTAGACTTGAATAGATAGTCTTGAGATTATTCAGATTCATGTCTGCTTTTTCAGCAGACAATGCAAATGAATGAAATGCCCTGTGAGAATATAACATTTTTAAAATTTGTTGCAGGGTGATGTTGAAACTCTTGCGACTGATAAGACTATTTCAGAATCAGGCATCATCAACAATCAACCTGGAGGTAATACTACCACTTTTTCTGTCAAAGCATAGCATTTAAGGGGTCATCTTGACTTGTTATTATAATGAACCGAATTGCATAAAATCATTATTTTGAATTTTCATTTTAAATTTACCCGATTTTGATCTTTTTAAAATTACCACTTTAATTCATTATTTTCTGTGGTGATTTAATATGTACAGTAAATGTGCCCAAAATTGATTTTAATGAGGCTTGAACTATGACAATCAGATTAAGGTATATTTGAATAACTCAAAATAAAGTAAATTTCCATTTATGTGAATGTGTCCATGGTGATATTGTCATTTGTGAGAAGTTTTTTTTATCTAGGTTGTCAGTTTGTTCTATAGAGAGCCCTTCTATGAAAATTATGTAATTGGATGGATTTAGATCCCCTATGTTTAAACATCTTTGTGCATCCATGTGTGTCTGTATGCAATTACTGTAATTTATCTGATGGAACTCAAACTTGCTTCTTACAGAAACTAAAGGCTGTATGCAGACTACAACAGAAGCTATTACTCAATTCATAAAGCAGTCTATCCCCAATGCACAACTGCTTGAGGAAGTAGGTAGTGAACTATTGTACTTATTGCCTTCAAAACCATTGGAAGAAATGGAGAATGGCCACACCAACGGCCGAATATCAGCAAAAGCCATGGAAAATCTCTTTGATCAACTTGACTCGCAAATGATCTCTCTGGGTGTCAATTCTTATGGTGTGTCAGACACAACATTGGAGGAGGTGAGTGTCTATAAATGTAAGCCACGTCTTGGCTTACACATTATATGGTCATTGTCTCATGTAACTTACTTTACAAAATGTGTGGTCATTGCCCAATCAGTTGTAAACTAATGTTACAATTCTGAATTCCTTCTATTCTGTATTTTTTTTAATCTATCATCCCCCCAAAAAGTGTAATGCTAAGTAAAGTAATTATATATTTTGTACCATTGTTGCCATTTTATATGCAACTTGATTTATATGGGTACCTAATTACAAAGTAAAATTTTATGTAGTTTATGTAGTAGAAACAATTGATTTCATGATCATACTCTATAGATACTGAGTCTTATCAGTTTTCATTCTTTACCGCCTGGTTCCTTTTAAAAAAAGCCACCCAAAAAGTAATTCCAATAAGATTTATGGTATCCAGCATATTACATATTAGCAATGTAGTAATTTGATTTCATATAGGTAATGTACGAATATAGCAATTTTATAATGTGTATAACACATATTCTGATAAATTAATAGGTTATTTAAAAAAATTACCCCTTGTACAAGAACCAAAATGTAATATTTTCTTTGAATTTCAGATTTTTCTAAAAGTAACTGAGGAAGGTGACAAGGTAGAAGATGGTGGTGTTGAAGGCAGTCGGGGAATTGAAGTGAATCTTCAAGGTGAGGATCCCTCACTATATATTTTCTCTATCAACTTTCTAATAACCTCATTGTCTTCCATTTCATGTATTTATAAATGCCAAGGAAGCTGTAATTAAGCTTATTAATGTATGATCTCCATGTAATTAAGTTAAATTATATATTATTAAAGCAAAGTGCTATTGGCTTATGTGCACAGTTACTCCAGCATATGTTGATAACATTCTTAGGGAAATTTATTTCATATCTAAAGTAGGATTGTTATGCTTTTCAAAATGAATTATTTGAAATGCAATTAAAACTACTTAAATTGTTAGAGATGGTTTTGTCTTTTAGTTCAGGTTGCATCGTTTAAGCTTGTATGCATAATTGTCTTCTTACATATGGGTGAAAAGTCTTAATTCATTTAAGAGTGATGTCCAAGCAGGAAAAATCTTCAGCTGACATGATATAATGTGTAATAAAATTTTTGATAAGTTAACTACTCTTTAGAGAAAGAATAGAGAATTTTTAAGATATAGATTTGGTGAAGAATGTTAAGCATCAATTTTTTAGATAAAGTAAAAAATGATGAGGTTTTAAGAAAATCCAGTGAATAATGACAACTACTGCACTCCAAAGAAGACCAGAAAAGAAAATGTTATATTCTGAGTGGGGACTGTCTGTTAAGAGATATTCTGGAAGAAGCAGCCAATGGAAAGCTAAGGAAAAGAAAAAGGAGAAAGAAAATAATGAATTATCTCAAAGAAGGAAGACGATATTTCAATATGAAGATGATGGCAGAGGACAGAGAGAGCTGGAGAAGAGAGACCTGGAACCTGCTTTAGTGGACTACATCGGGTGATGAAACTACTGTCATACTGAACTGTGTAAGTCCTCAATTCAAGAGGAAGCAATTCAACCCTCACACTACACAGGCTAGTTAGACAATGATGATAAAATTAGAGAAAGAGCATATTGAACCGAAATATTCAAGAATTTATTTTTAACTCGAGTGATCCATGACCACAAACAAGGAGAGGAAAATGCTAACAAGTACATCTATGCCCCCGCTTTACAGACCACCTTTCTCCTTCCCTTCATGGCTGATGACTGCATGCAATAAACTGTGTGAAATACTGTAAAACATCATTATTTTTATCCAGCTCTATTCACAGCATTGTGTTAGTTGAAGCTAAGAATAGTCCCGAGACAAAAGTGTAGGACTCAATGTGATTTTTTGGTATGAATAAATCAGACAATAAACGTTCTAAGCCATGATCTGGCCCCATGAATTTGAAACATATCATATATTTCAATCTTTCCCCAAAACATAGTTTCATTGTTTATGCATTGCAAAGTTTCATGTTTGTATTACAAAGGCATCATGTTTATTTTCTTGATTAATCATGAAGAATTCAATGCTGTTTGCCCCAAAACATACTGGTAACTTCATTTTGTTTAGTCATTAGCCAATGAGAAATAATATTGAATATGATACAAATGTAAGAAGTATCTTAACCTTGAAAGTTCTGTTAGTCATGTAACTTAATGTGGGGATCCCTAAGGAGGCTGGAAGAGATCTCATAGCCAGTTGTTGTTGCTGACCTGTGCTGGTTGTATAACTTGCCATCTTGGTTCAAGCATTTTATTCTTTCCCTAAATATTTTTTTTTCTATGTCAGTGGATAAGGCAAAAAAAGAGTCATCAAGGTTACTATTCCATCGATGCTAGCCCTCAGAGGGAGGGTGGTTGGTTAAGGTACAAATGGTAGCCTCCTGCAGTAGGGGTGGCTGGCAGGGGGTAGATGTTTTAATCATCCATAGAATAAGAGAAAAAAAAACAAAAAAAATGATGATAAGTTCCCATGCTCTTCTTGAAGACCATATAATACCACTTCCAAAGTGCCTACAAGTGTATTCAGAGACTGTGTCAGTGACTTTTTAATTAGGGCATGCCTAATGCTTTCTCAAAAAGGTGTAGAGAGGAAAAGAAGAGGATCACAATAATGTCTTTTCTCCAAAGCTCAATGCCTACTCATCTCTTGTATCTCTTGTATCCGACAAAGAAAAATGGACAGAACAAAAAAAGAAAGCATTTTAAATATTTCACACACTTTGAAGACTCCATACTCAGGTTTATTTTAGTTTGTTTTGGTGTGAATTATAGTGAAATGTAAACTCATTTGATATTATTCTTTATAGTTTCAACAGAACTTCTGTATACTACAAATTATTCCAGCTTATTAACATTTTACTGTGAAATACATATAAATAACTAATTTCTCAAACATTAAAATTATGCACCTATACATTCCATGTCAGTGCTATTGGAACCTTACCCTAATACATAATTATATCCTTGTGTAATTTCTTGATTTCTGTTTTCTTTTAGGTGTTGGACACACAAATGATTACAGGATGTCTAGATTGAGAGAGCTTTTAGATCTGAGGAAGATGTTGCGTAAATTGTGTACAAAGAATTCTCTTTCTTATGAAAATAATTTAATCAGAGAATCAGGTAAGTGAATTCTACCAACTGAGTTGAGCATTTCCTTGAGCTAAATTGATTTAGTACCCTCCTATGATTCTACATTGTCTTTTGGTTGAGTCAATAGGATGACCTAATAGGAGTCAAAATTATGAATACCAATTCAGCCGAATATCTCTCTGAAAGTCTAAATTAAATTTTTGAGAAAACGACTCATTCTTCTTTTTGGTACCTATTTAAGTGGTAAAAAAGCTTATGTGAATATGATTGTTTTACTTGTTTTTATTTGATGTCCAAGTATGCACTTATCCTTTATGTTTACATTTTTTAAATATGTAAATTTGCATAAATTAGGCAGATTATAACAATGTATAATAGAAAACAATTCATCTGGATTTGCATAAATCAGGACATTTGAATGTTCATAGGACTGTATAAGGTTCAGATTTTCAACATCTTTTGTTTTAAAACCAGTGCCAAACAACATAGTATTTTTATAAAATAATAATTTTGTGAAGTAAACACAATAAAATTATGAGCACTAAGTAAAAATAAGTTCAGTATAATCTGTAGATCTAAATAGAGGACTTGATAAATGGGTACCTACCTAACTTATTTCAAGATTTAGCCCCTTCTCTGACAGATTTTTTCAACAAATGGGAAAAAATGTCATTTTTTCATGTGTTTATTGGTTAATTACTTGTTTAATTAATAAATTATATCAATAATAGGGTTTATAAAATTTACTTGAGATTTCGATTTTACACTTATCATTTTTTTTAACTTCTCAAGTTACAAGCATGCCAAATTTGTATAATTGAAATGAATAGTAAATTGATTTCCAGTTATAATAATCAACGACACTTAGATACAGTTAAAAAGTAAAGTTGGTCAATAGATTTAGCCAGCATCATTCAGCTAGCAATGGCAAATTGGCAGTAAATGTGTAAGCAGCCATAGGGTGGTATTTCCTAAAAACTCATAATTAATTACATTCCTCAGTGTTCCTGCATTCCATAATTAATTACATTCCTCGGTCCAGTGTTATTTTTATCATTTCTATTTGCACTTGTCTTTTGTTATGGTTAGAAATGGCAGAATACATTTTTCAAATTTCATAATTTTATTAGCCAATTACACACTATTTCCCTTTTGCTATTACCCCTGACTGTCAGTTGTTAAATGTATAATAAATAATCTCTCAGAAAAAGGGAAGTAGGTATATGATTGGCTTCATTGATGTGATTATATGAACAGTTTTGACCATGCATCTACATATTTCCTGTCATAGTGGAAATGAGTCAGGGGCCAAAATTTGATTAAAATCATCATCAAACATGAGGATGTTTCCATGGTGGTGGTATTCATAGGATAGGGCAGGAGTTCATTGGTGTGGATTTTCAATACCCACCCAGCTAAGGTGCAATGATGCTGATTATTTCATGTTTTATTTTCAGGACTTACCTATCATGAATTTCTCTATGTTATAATGCACATTGAGGGTGTTGCTTTGGAGTCATATTTTTAATTGTACAAGAATGCATCCCAACAGTAGCCTGGAGTACTCTTATGATTTCTGTATCACTGTTCATTAAATGTCTTTATGAAATAATGTGTTTTCAAATTTAGTGGGTTCTTGCTTAATATTGGGGTGTGGATTAAGATAGGGTGATTTATGCACCTTGAAAGAGCATAGAACCCCTAGTAAAATTTATTCTCCGTACTAAAAGTTAAGTTTAAGTTTCGTAAAAAAAGCATTATCAATTGTATGATATGCAAAGTTTCAGGAAAATTATTTCACATAGTACCTCCTAAATGTTTGCTTACATTTTAGTATATCATTGCTTTTCATAAGAATATATTTTCATTATTATTAATTAATAAAAATGTTATAAGTGACACTGAAACACTCATATCACATGAGACAAACTCTGACCATTATTCATCGGGATATTATATATTTTGTCCCTAATTTTAATCGGAGGTGAAATGTCAAATAATTAAAGTAAGTTAAGTTTGTAGATGATAGGTCATATAGATATAGAAAATATGTACTAAATTTAGCCTGGGATTGAAATCATACTTTTTATATTTCTGTAGCTATTTCCCAGACTTAAAGTTTTAGCCTATATAAGTGGTCATCTCTCAGCTCTGGAAGTATCTCAGGAGTTTCCCTGGTGAAAAAATTCATGGAGGATTTTTGGCATAGGATTCCTGAGAGATATCCAGTTTGGATGTCTATTGAGAGATCATATATTATTAATGCAGAACTTATATGTTTGAAATTTGTAATGAAACATATGAGTTGGGTGGTATGGAACTTTAGAAAGTTGGGATTTTGACTTGAAACATCCATTCTAGTTATTTTGCAATTTTGGCCCTGTATATTTTTATTCTTTTTGTTGAAGAAAAAATCCAAAAATAAGTTGTTGAAGTTAGCTAATGAGTACAATTCTTGGGCTTTATGTTTAAAGTGATTCATAGATGATGTGAATTCAGGCAATTGCTTTGAGTAGTTCAAATGTGATGTAATTTGATTCCCTCTTTTGTTTTGTTTGCAGCTAAAAAGCAAATTGTCATTCAATATAAAGGCAGTCATGTAACCTGTGAGTTAAACAGCACATTTTGTGCTTCCTTGAATTTTCATTAACCTGCATGACTTATAAAGCAATTAGTGCTTCTGTATTATAAGTTTTTCACCTTTATTTGCATTAAGATTTGTGCAATCTTAAAAAGCCTGGCTTCTGCTTTGTGGCATGTCCTGTAGTAATTGAAGGTTAAGGTACCAATACCCTCTGTAAATAATGTAATAAACTCCTAATGTCTGGCCTAATCTTCCATTTAGCTCCTTCCTAGGAGAAATAATTTAATTATTGGAATGGTATGTGATTTAGAAATGTCATTTAATTTAATTATTATATAATTATATAATAATCTGATCTTGTGATTGGGATTGTCTGAAGCAAAATTAAATTTCTTACTAATATTTAATAAAGATTAGTAATTGAAAAAACATTCATAAATGTTGCATAATCCAAGTCATCAGTTTTATTGATCTGATAAGCTTATGAGGAATTTTCATAGGTTAATTGGTGGAACAAGGTTGCTGTACAAAACATTTTTGTGTGCTAATTGGTGGTCAAGGGGGAAGGCGATGGAGATCCTCCTAGGGTTTGAGAGAAGGAAGGTGAGAGTGGGTAGAAAGGGATTCCCCATTGAAGGGTAATCTTCCTTCCCCCTTGACCTTCAACTTGGACACTTACTAATATAATCCCTCCCCTTCATTTTCTACCAGCATATTTATCACAACTTCATATGGGTGATTGTTCTTTTAGTACAAACGCTATAGCTCCACAACAAAACCATTAACCTCAGTTTTTTTCCAGCAGTAAATTATAAAAGAGCACTGACTCATCCACACTATATATAGGTGTTCAAAATGGATTGAAACATCACATAGAAGTTCAAAATGTATGCTCCAACAAATTAATAATAATAAACTATATTTGATGGGCAGCAGCCCTGTTTCTAGGCAAGATACAAAGGTCATACAAAAGTGATAATGATGTAAATGACAGCATATAATTTCACAGATATCTTCCTCCATAGTTAAATTATCTTTGCCTCATATGTTTCCAGGATTCAATTGAGAATTGGGACTCAATCTTCCACTGCTCTTGAACTGATAGTTGATTTTCCACTGATATGATGTAGCAAAAACCTTCTCTTTCTTATAAACCTATTTAACCAGCCATCAGAACCTTGAAAATTTTCTTTTTTCATTCTTACGGCAAACTTTTCAGCTTTCTGAAATCTGGTTATCATCACTAAAACAACAGAGGATCAGTAACTGATCACTGCAGAGCATCAATTTCTTTTGAGACAAGTCATTGAGTCATTCCCGGGAGCAGCCACCATCATCACCCCTCTCCTCCCCCTTCCCAAATGTAGACCCTAGAATGTATTAGTAGCAAATGAGTAAGGTGACAATGCCTCGTAGTGCATCCAATCAAATTTCATTTGCCTATCATAGCTATTGATAACTTGGGCCTCATTATTGAAAGCTTGTATAACTTTTTCTCTCATGGGACATAGAATCATGATAGTAATGCAAACTGGATGGCAACCACAGTGAAATTGACTTGTTATGCTGGTATGACAGAAATGACCCCTCATTATAACAGGTGGAACTCTGTATGTTTTTCATCAGGAGACCAACAATGGTGAAAAAAATCACTCCCTCTGGCAATCTTCTAGTTATAGGCCACACTCATTTTAGCAGATTTCCACTGTGCTACCAACTAATAATACAGACAATGTCCATTCTCAAATTCAGTTGTTTGAAAAAAAGTAACCATCTAATGCATGTAGTAATTTACTTTATTTAAGTACAATTTAGCAGGTACCCAAGGAAGTTAGTGTAAATAGTATTTTACTCATTGTTTTATTAACTTTATCCCAAATGTTTAAAAATGCTGTTAGGATGGTAATTTTGACCTTCAATTTTACTTTAACACAACTTCTGATAATCGTTACTGTGGATTGTAAAAAAAAGTTGCATGATAATGAAAAAGTTAGTGGTGTAATTTAGAAGCTGTGTAAATAATATTAATTTGTGCACTAATTTTATGTGTTAAATGTATTCTTTTCTTAATAACTAGCTGAAATTTTGAAAGAGAATAATTATCTAATGATTCAGAAGAGAGTCATTTAAAATCATCTCCCATTCATTGTTCTACTAGAACTTAAAATTGAGTGAATTATGGAATTATCATGGGAGATCCATAGACTTTAAATTCCTGAAAGTATTATGAAATATAGCTATGCAATCTGGAATCTAGTAGATGATTGGGATAGAGGAAGTTATCAGAAATGGATTTAAATTTGATCAATTATTATTTATCCCTACAAAATGGCTTATGCAAATTCATTTTACTTTTTAAGTTATTCTGTCATTAAAATATAATTAAAATGATTTGGTATTTTCTTATTTCTGTGAAGACATATATTTTATTGGATATATACATTTTTTGTACATAACTTTTTCTTGTTCATATTTTTTTTAAATTTTGTGTGAAGGTACTAATATAGGCATAAATAGATATTATCCTAGCATCTAGTCCAGCTCTGAAGTTTAAAAAAAATCAGCCAGTGAAATGTAACAGCTTCAGATCTAAGAGACTGTTATATTTATCATTATAAAAATAATGTTAATGTTTGCCAATATTAATTTTCTCAATTATTTTGAGACTGAAACATCTTAAAATTTTGCCAGGAGAAAATATAATGCAGTCTGACATAATGAGGTACATACTTAAATAATAGGTAACATTATGACAATTTTACTTTTACTCGAGTACAAAATTTCAATGATGTCCTCAGTACATAAAGTTATTTCATTCCATGTTTCATAGAATGTGAAATTGCCAATAACATTTTAGTTAACAGCAGAATTTAAATTTTTAATGATTATGGAATCATAAACATGGATGATGAAACATCATAACTCCTATATTACTGTAAACATAATACAATATAGGTATCTTTAGTGAGGCACCATTTTCATTCAATATTCAATTACTTCATTCATAACTCAAAGCTGGAATTGCAAGTATGTGAATTCTCTGCAATTATTTTTCACCTGTCCACAAAGGAGCCCAAAAAACATGCATTTTGATGAAATATGGAGTTGCATTGACACAGGGCAACATATTGGCATGTGTTAATGTAAATGAGAGCTTACACTGTGAAATGCAAGTTTTGGCAAAATATTGATGCTTGAAATTATTTAGTGAGCATAATTATTTAGCCACTTTTAATTGAAAATGGTGTTTTTTTCAGCAAACAATAGAACATGTATGTGGTTTTCATTATTTTCAATTTGAAAAAGACATTTTAAGGAGCTCATCTGATTACATTCCTCCTCTTAATATATGCTTTTACAAACCTCATTGGCTGCATTGTAACAGGTCCTTACCGTGCATCTATCATGCAGTTTATGTATATTAAAATCATTATTCTTTGCGTAGAGTATTATATGTTAATCTTTGAATGGTATATTCAATGAAGTATTGCACTATGTAGTACTTTTTTCAGTCAATTGCAGCGAGAATGAAGCATAAGTGTGTCATGAAGTTTGTTTGCAAGGTATTCATGCCAATATCTCTTTGTATTATTTTTGGCATCCATTCCTTTCTATTGTACATGACTCTTGATGGACACACAGTCCCTATAGTTTCATATTTTTATAACAATTTGGACCTTAATTGATGCAGAATTGTTCCTAAAATATTCAGTTAAATAGCATTTATGATTTATTCATCAGTAAATAGCATTCCTCTGTGTGAAGACTTTTGTGTGTATCCCTATTGTTGTGTTGTAAAATATTTTTACATTTTATATTATCCATAAATTACTGAGAATAACCTTCAATTAAACTATATGCATTGTAAACATAACCTAAAAAAACCAAATTGCCTAAATACTTTTGTCATAAATTGGTGAAAACTCTTAGGGACATATATTTTGTTTTTTATATTTTTAAAATTTTAATTAGAGCACTGACATTCCCTATGAGATCCTTCACTGAGAAGGTTTATAAACAGTTCCCGTTTTTAACAAAATTAATACATTTGTCTATTATCTTTTAATTTTTCCATGTCAGTGTGTAATGTTTAAACAGTGGAAGTTATGGAAAATGATAGAATTTAATGAATATCTAATGTATTGTCATGATTAAGTCAGTACACAATTTATTTGCATAACTATTTTGTCTGTCAAAATTAATTCAGTGCTCATGCATCAAAAAAACTTAATTTAAAGGCATAACTTAAGGCAATTAAACAATGTAGTGTACAAGCCATTTCATTTATTAATTAAAGTCCTACTCCAAACTTTTAAGATGGAAACTATTATGTTGTAACCAGTGCATGTTAGAACTTATTAGATATTAACTACTTATATTCCAATGGTGAAAGATGTGTTCTAAATATCTTATGCAAATAGCAAGCAGAAGTAATTAAT
>LYUA01001992.1:0-12887 GCA_002093875.1 Calopteryx splendens | reverse complement strand
TTTGAAATGGTGTGTGTTAATTGAAATTTTAAAAACTTTTCCAGTTTTGCCAAGCTTAAAATCTGTGGAAACGTAAAGACCATTTTGCTTCAATGGTCGAATTAATTTGGCTTGTATTATATGTCTAATGTTTGAGATAGTCTTGTAGTAATAATTTAATATTTTTTCTCAAATAAATGTTTTAATTGTCGAAAAGTACTGTAAAGGCAGTGTTCATTTCAGAAATGCATTTTAGGAAATCCAAAATAACTTGTAAAAATGTGTGACTGCTTAAACAGTAAACCAGGCTCCCAATACGCAAAACCTTTTGAATGAACATGAAATTCCTATGATACTGATGCTTTGATTCTTTGCTTGTCCATTGTGCTGATGTAGTTATAAATACCATATAAAAATAAACTTATCATAAATACTTTGCAGATCAGGATATACCAACGGCTGAAAATGGTGTGGTGAACTCATTGGCCCTAGAAGGGGAAAAAAGTGAGCACGAAGGAAGATTGAGTCTAAATATGGAAGGAAGCAAAGTTCCTAATATAGTTTTATCATCTAGTCTTGGAAACCCGACAAAAGCTTTAGCAACAGAAGAGTATGATGCTCTGAGTTCCTACCGTTTACTTTATCAGCAGTTTACTGCTTTGCTTGCCAAACGTTTTCATCGTACCAAAAGGAATCCAAAAGCACTTTTCTTTGAGGTTAGTTGTCATTTTAACTTTTGCATCTCATTATCATCATCATCAGCATTTCAATCCTAAGATTGGTTTATTGCAGCCCTCCATTCTCCCCTACTTAGTGTTAATCATCTCATTATAGTGATGTTAATTTACATTATATCGAGCCTTTGTCAGCCAACATAGGTGGAATACTTCATATTCTTGGTGAATTTCATTTGTTTTGAAATTAAAAAGGCCTATTTGATAAATGGGAATATTGTTAATGTAGCTCATGTCTCCTATAATTATAATTATAGTAACTTAGTTTCCTTAGCCTATTTATTAATTGTAAAATGATATAATATTGTATACTTAAGTGACTGTTTTAAGTCATTTGGGGATGTAATCTCCCATCAATCAAATTCAGCGTTGGTTCACAAGACAAGCCACACACTAAGATGCCATGCTGGTGTCCTTTGTTTTGTTTGTATCAGATGTTCATTCCCATTTTTTAGCTATGACTTTGCTTTTGCTTCAGTCATTGAAAATCGGTGTCATGTAAAAACTAGGTAGTTATTTTTACCTTTTGACATGAGCTTTCTATTGAAATTAATAAAATGAAGTGAAAAATATACTTCCATGTAATAATAATTATAACTTAACCTAATATTTTTAATTACTGCATTAAAAAATTAGTTTTCACTGTTGATATAGCTCTTGATTTATATGAGAGATGTATGCTATAATGTGCAATGTAAATTTGAACCAGATATTTGTGGCCACAAAATTCATGAATCTACTGAGGTTGTTGATTTCCAACCTCAGTCGATTCGTGAATTTGCTTGTTTGTTTTGGTATATACAGCTTCCAATGTTGACATGATATGTAACCTAATGTAAAACATCTCCATAACTGTTGATGTTACAGAAAAATGTTTGTGGTAGATATTGCTAAAATGATCTATGGTGTCATAGATGTGGGGGGGGGGGTAGTTCCTTTCTCTGTGCTACCATTCAATTTTTCACATAGCTATAGTTACTAGCAAACTGCACCACTTGGGTTTCTGGATGGTGTTGGCAAAGGGTATCTTTTGGATTTGAACCCAGGACCCTCTTGTCTAATGCTCTACTCACTAGGCTGTCACACCACCATTGTAATGGTCGTTAGCATGAAGTATGTACAAGCATCTCCTTATATCTGTAAACCAAATTAAAGACCTTTTTTATTACGTACCCTGGAACTGGTTTCTTAATCCTGGAAAATTTTGTCTTCCAGGGAAATAAAATTATTATGCCGGCAGATATGCAAAGTTCTATAGTTTAAAACTCAGGGTTGATGAATGTGTATTTTGGAGATTTTTTAAATTGAGTAGCTCTGTATGTGTACTTAATCATTAAAGTATAATGCCTTGTGTATTATAACTTGGTAACTTTGACAGCATTGTGATATCAGTGGGAATTGACAATAAAATGGACTAATGAGTTAATGTTATCAATCATTGGATATTAACTACTAAGCTACCAGTACCATATATATTCTTTGTAGTTGTTTTAGGAATTAAAATAGGTCCAGAATTGGATTAATAGTATTCTAAATTGTTACACATATGCAGAAGTGCATTGTTTAATGAGCCTTGCATTCATATCTGTATTTTCTATTTCTTCCAAAAATAGATAGTCTTGCCAGCCATCTTTGTTTGCCTGGCATTGGTATTCACAGTCCTCCAACCAGGGCTGAGGCAGGAGCCTCCTCTTCCCCTTTCACCTTGGCTCTATGGCCCCCCAAACTATGTTTTCTTCTCAAGTGATAATCCTCTCATCACAAACTCAACAGCCCAAATATTAGAGAGTGAATTGCTTGGAGATACAGGAATGGGTGCTAAGTGTATAGTTCATGACAGTGGCAGAAGGTAATCTTATCATAGATGAAATTACGCTTTGTACTCAACATGAAATATTTTCAGTTATATCAATAAATATTTTTTCCTCTCTTTAGGGAGTCATATTGCCATGGGAAACCGGAGCATTGGGATCCCCGGCCGAGTCCACATCCTGGTAATGTTCCATCACCAGATTGTGCATGTACAATTGGCAGTCAGCAGTGTCCTGCTGGTGCTGGAGGCCCCCATCCTCCTCAAGCAGAAGTAATATTAATTTAGCAAAATTATCTCATTCATTAATATATAATTACCTGTACAGTTTACATACACATTCTAGCCAATTCATAATTACCAGTACAGTTGAAATGCTCGTTCTAGTCAATTTCAATCTTTTGCGTTTTTTTATACAGATTTTTACTTAACTCTTTCCAATCCTATGTCAGACATTATCCAACATTATAATTTCATTCTCCAGTTACATTTTTGGATGTCGTCCAATTATTTATATCTATAAGAGTAGTTTATATGGATAAATATACTGAATACCATTGATAAATGTCTAATATTAGGTCCTCAAATGCTATTTGCAAACATGATACAGTGACAGTTCGTATACATGCATGGCTTCTGATTCAGATTTATCTTCTGTATAAATTTAAATATCTAAAAAATGTAAAGATATCCAATTATATGTTTTCATATTTTTTAATATTTATGTCTTTTATTATTTTTAAAAGGCTTGTACTGGGGATTACATGCTGAATATGACTGGAAGAAATATATCAGACTGGCTGGTAAAGACAAGTAAAGAGTATTTTAAAATGAGGTAAGCATAATTGCATTAGTAATTCTATGGGGTATATTTATGTTATAAAACATCATGAATTTATAATTTAATTTCTTTGATACATTTGTAGACTTATAGTAAAAATATGTATTTGAGTTGAAAAGGTACCTAATATTTTTGCCTCAGGAAAGGATGTACCTTTTGAAAAATTGAATAATAATTTCCTACTCTACTAGTGCTTGTTTGAAATAGTGTAGGGTTCATAAACACTTCCTTAAAACCAATCTTAGCGTATTACTCTGTGTTACCTGGCTGACTTTCCAAAGTTAGGTTCCAAGGTTGGCCTGACTTTCCAAAGATAATGGATGATATGTAATTTAATTTTATATTGAAACATTCTTTCTACTTTTTTTGCAAATAATTTCTATTTTAACTAGTGAAAATGCACATTTACATCCACAGTCCTCAATTTGAAGTTTTTTTTAGAAAGGAAAGAGCTCACCTGGTACTAATCCCTAAGCATAGTTGTCACATTTCATGTCAGGAAGGACAGTTTTTGTCATTGTACTACCTGTGATTGCATTGAAAGATATAGTTCCCAGAAAATCTAACAGTATGGATATAGAGCCAGAGGCCGTCCAGAGACATCACCAGATTTTTAACTGAGGACCATCTCAGTCAGGAGCCAAATGCTTTACCCAATATATTTCCATGCCACTCTATGCACCTATCCACATTTAATTATGCACTAATTATACTGTTATTTTATTATTTAATCCTTCTTTTGCTGCATCTATGAATCCCTCTGTCATTGTTTGTTTCTTTTTAGATATGGTGGTTTCACATTTGGGGTAAAAAATAACCTAACACTTGGCGTAGGACACCTGGGAAACCTATTCTCAAATTATTTCAACAACATCACACAGTTTACTGAGCTTATAAACGGTACCAGAGATCTCCTTAGAAATTCAGATGTTTACAATAATATAAAGGTATGTTTATGCATGAATTTTTCTAATCCTTTGATTCACTATCAAAATTATTAGAATAAAA
Organism: Calopteryx splendens; assembly: GCA_002093875.1. Taxonomy (NCBI): domain Eukaryota; kingdom Metazoa; phylum Arthropoda; class Insecta; order Odonata; family Calopterygidae; genus Calopteryx; species Calopteryx splendens. The sequence continues at coordinate 8,515 of LYUA01001992.1, read as the reverse complement.
ATAGGGAGAGAACATTTCCTAAGGTGGTGATGCCATTTCACAAATATTTAAAGGATAAATAAATCTCTTATCTGTTTTTTGTGCCAGTATTCTTTGTTTTTAATGCAATTATCCTTGATTTGTATTAAAATATTAATCCTGAAATCAGTGAAAGTGAATATTGTAGTTAAGATATTTGAGCTGGTCAATTAAAATTGAATCATTTAATTTCTGATGTCACATCATTATCTTCATGGTTTTCTAAACTGTGAGCAGCTTATTGCCAACCAGGAACATTTTATACTGATCTCCATATGTGGTTTGGCTAAATCTTTAATAACAACAGTAAATTTGTATAAAGTGGTAATTTTGTCATAGTGTTATTTAATTTGGTTTTTCAGTTTGCTTTTTGGTGAAGCCTACCTCCATGACTAGCCATTTGAATAATCACCACAGTTATCAATAATCAATCTTTACAGGGAAATATTAATCCTATTCGAATAAATATCATATTTCTTTTACTAAGACCAGCCTGCACTTTTTCTAAGAAGAGGTCTGTAATAAGAGCAACAAGCGCGGTTCAAAAAAATATTTTTTTCAAAATAATTTAATAACCTTGTAAGAAATTACCAAAGGGAGAAGAGCAGTAAATAGAGGGGTCGAATGAGCCTTAATCAGAATAAAGGGTGACAATTTACAAAGTTTGTTACATAATGGTGTTAATTAAGTGGCGTTGAGGATGAGGCTTTAGCCCCTGCTATAGACTTGTCATAACATTTAAACAACACCAGATAAGAAAATTCAAGGAATTATTTTTTCAAAAATAAGGATTGTGCTTAATTTAAACTTGCAAATCAATAAACAGCATTCATGTCAAGTTGCTGGAATTAATTACCTACATTAAAATAAGGGGTTGGGGCTGTGACCTAGGTACTGAGAAATACCTAGGATTCTTGCCCTACATGCCAAACCCTAAAACTTCTTACAATATCATTTAGTAGCAGAGTTTGGTAACAGTATATAGGTACTGAAATACCTATAATTCATATCTAAGGTTCAGGAACCTAGGTAAGTACCAATATCTGGTATTATTGCCCTAGCTACTCCTTATACCAGTTTAGCAGAACCCGATGTTCTTGCCCTAGACACCAACTCTTGGTTAAGATAAGATCATTATGATTCAATTTGTTTTTAACTCAATTAAATAACAATCAGTTGGAGTAAACTTCCTTAGGCCTTCCTATATGAAACCGCATTAAAGTTTAACTTGTCAGAGACTGGTTTTTACCCCCTATTTTTATTGGTGTTCAACAAAACCTCGCATCAGCCATGTTGAAATCACCATATCCTTCAGAAACCCACTCTGGTATGAGTTTTTTGATCTCATCTGCAGTTAGATGCCTTTGTTGAGAGTGTGTAATTGTCACACCTTTCCCTAGTCATTCAAATCTATCTTTGCTAACTCAGTCTCAAATCTTTTGATTCTACTCTTATTGAATGTGAAAAGTTTGTTATCAACTGATCTTATTAGGATGATCCATCAGCCATGCTTATGGGTGGATCACTGATGTATTGATGGAGCTCAATGTATATCTAATGTCTTTATAAACATTCATTCTGATATCTCCCCCTGACTGTTTGAGTCTGTGTATGTTTTTTCTTAGTTTACTCCCAAAACTGGTCTGGATATTTTTGTTACACTCCAAAAAGAAATGGCTGGTCCATGTAGACTTCTTGAGCAAGATATTTAGGTGTGCTGCTACAACATCCACCTGTTCCATTTTCCTGTTCTCAACTGCCAAAGTCATCAGTATCCTCAATGTATTTTTCTTCATTTCTAGGCTACACAATTAAAATCAAATCCTGGAATCTGCTTGTTAACTTGGATCAACCTTTGAGATGTGTTGATGGATATACCCTGAATTTTTGTTATCATTGAGCATAATTTTAAAAATTCAGTTTTGTAGTTACAATGTTTTGAAAAAAAATGTTTACTCAAAAAGTTATTTTCCAATGCATTCCATATTTTATGTTTATCATATTTTCGTATGAAAATTTATTTATTTAGGGAGTGAGAAGAGAAAAATAAAATCACAGCAATTTTCATGATGTTCTCAAAGTACACAAATTGCATACTCCCCAGGAGAAAAATGTAACCTTGGTTGATAGTGATAATAATAACTTTTATTGGTCTTAGGAGCATCACACATTCTATGGACCTCATCAAGGATGAGGTTCACTAAAAAAATAATTTACCCGTGACAATATGCCTAAACACAAATGTTCACAAGTAATAGTTTATGCAAAATGATTATAGCATTGGTTTAAAATCTACAGTCTAATTAATAAAATGAAAGGGGAAACTTAATAGCCATGTCTTTAGTTTGAATTTGAATCTTTTTGATGTTTATTTAAAGATTAGCTGACATATTATTAATGACTTTAATCTCTATGCATGGTAGTGATCCACTGTTTTCTTAATTCTACAATACGGTATATTAATACTATAACTATTTCTTGTTTTGTAGCTATGTATTGCACTCCTGATACTTTAATTGGCAATTTTTGTCATAGTTTGTATTATTACCTACTTCTAATATATGCAAATTTTTGTTAGTCAATATTTCTTCCCTGAGGTAAAGGTCAAGTGGTCATCAGGTTTGACATTTTCCAGAATCCTCGCGACTTTATTATAAATATACCTTACAAATGCAATTACTATTACCTGAATGCTGCAAAGCAATCCACTCTGAAGCAAAGCTAAATAAGTGATATGTAGCTAATCTTTTGTCAGTTTTGACTTAAGCCTTCCAAATGACAGTTTTTTACAAATGTTTCATGTTCACATTCATTTGGCATGGATGACAATGTAGTGGTACAATAGTCCTTTTCAAAAGAAGCATAAGAAAATACACAGAAGAATAAAAGCACTCACATTACACACATGCTTGTACACCAAGAACAGCTTAAAGATAACAGAGAACAGAGCAACATGAAGAGGTAGAGGGAGAGTCTAATGCTTCATTTGAAGATAGAAGCAACAGGAGATAAATAGGACATTAAGAGACCCATAAGAGTAATCGCAGTGGCATTTTATCCAATGACTCACTAATCTTGAAAATAGCCATACATAGGTGGAAACAAAAGGAAAAGCACCTTGTCTTATTCAAATTAACTAGTATTTCAAGGAATACAGCCTGTGTTACAATATGAAGTTAGAATATTGAACTAAAGTGACTCTACTTGCTTTTCCTACAATGTCATGATTCCCACTCTACATGTATCTCTATAATAATGGTATATTTTGCAACTGAGTTTTAGTACATTGACATCTTTTGGAAGTTGTGGGCATAAATTTAAAAGATTTTTAGTCATAGTACAAGCATAGATTGTTTAAAACTGCTTAAGGAAAATCACTTGTGTGGTACTATTCAGACAAAAAACTGAAATAAGTTTTTTTGGAATTTGTTCATATGCATCTCCTAATTTTTATTATTTACCCCCATTCTAATAATTATATTTCATTTTTATGTACCCAGTTAATATGTTTGTGAGCAAATTGTAATAAAGCTTTTATTATTCTCAGGTTTGGTTCAATAACAAAGGCTGGGCTTCTTCAGTGTCATACATGAGTGCCATAAGTAATGTTGTGCTTCGTGCATCTCTCCCTGGTGAAAATGCTGACCACTATGGAATCCAAGTGATAAATCATCCAATGAACTTCACTGATGTTCAAATGTCTCAGGAACTGTTGTAAGTATTAATTATAATTTGATTAAATTATTAGATAGTATTCAATCTACATTTACAAATAATTAATTTTAGCCTATTCATCATAATTCTCATAATTGAAATTAAATTGCCTCAATTTTATTCACCCATCATGTATTCACTCAGGAGTTATTAATAAACTTTTAGCTTTTGAGTACACCTTTTTACCTCAGAATATCAGTTGAAAACCATTTGCAAACCTAAAAAGAAGTATGTTTATCATTGTGGTTAAGTGAAGTGCAAAGATAATTGCTGTTTCAAGTTGCTAGAATATCTTACTAGTCAATTAAAAACTGCTTATTTCAACTGCTGTAGAGACCATTATTACCTATATTTGGAATACCTATGAGCTTCAAAAGGTAAAATCACAAACAATTGCACCAATATTTTTGTGTAAAAGAAGTATGAAATTTTTTATATGCACCTATGTATAAAATTCAGCTTGAAAATTTCATAAACCACAGATATGACTGGTTGAAAAAAAGACTTCACAATTCTCCCATTTATTCATTGTATGTTATAAAGTTAGTTTTCTTGAAATCGGCTGTTAAAATGTTAGTGACCTAATGGCAAAGTAACATATCTTATGCATTTGTAAGTGTTGCATATTTAATTTAAGATATTATTTTAATTTTATTATTTAAGTGATGCCAACATATACTTTTAGTTGGTTGTCTTAAGTTTCTATAGCAAATTCATGATGAAAAGCCAGTGAAACCATATACTGAAAGTCTTAACCTTATGCAACCAGCAATAGAATGGGAAAAATCCAACGGTACACAAAATATTCTTTAACCTTCACTAAATAATTACTGAATGAGGTTACTTGTTGAGATCCAAACAGTAGGTAAATACAATAATGAAATTTCTAAAAGGAACTTAGCTGATTTTATGGTACCTATATTGATAATATATTGTTAATATATTGTAGTCGTTTGTTGATGTACAATAAGGAGTATTTTGGAAAATTTCAGTAAATTAAAAATTTGACATTTTTTTGCCAAAAAATAGTTACTTGTCTCACATTTCACTTTTGACTTAAATTTAAATGGTTTGAAATTATCGAGTTTGAAATTATCGAGTTTGAATTTATTTGTGATAATCAACATCAGAGATGTTTTCAATGTTGTGTGTTACTTCTAGCTATACTGAATATTATTGTTTAAGAATGAGTAGTGTTGGTAATGATATGGGAACTTACTTTTATTATGGTTCCTAGAATCACTTAAAGCAGCTCTCCATTCTGTTCCTTTGATCACTACATTGTGTATATTCAAAATGGGGAGTTTGTATACATACAAAATGTCTTTTTAATAAGACACTGCTATTGAAGTATTCTCGTTCTGGTATTGTCATTTTTTAACACATCTTGTAAAAGTTGGTGTAAAGTAATGATAAAGTTATATTCTTCATTTTCCATGAGAAAAATTATTATGTGACCATTCTACTCTAAATATACCATTAATTATTGGCTTATTTATATTATCATAATTTGTAAAATCAAATAGCAATTCTTTATGTTGGATTCCACATTGTAATTTTACTTAAAAATGCTCCTAGCATCGATCATTTATTATTGCATAGTTTCTTGAGGTTCTGCCCACACATGTGTTTGGTGTGGTTTATTTTAAATTATGTTTGTTTTCTTTCAGCAAGCAGTCTGGAATTAGTTTACTTCATGCCATTTCTGTGATATTCGCTCTAAGTTTTGTTCCTGCCTCCTTTGTTGTGTTTCTCATTGAAGAGAGATCCGCTAAGTCTAAGCATCTTCAGATGGTCTCAGGTGTTCATCCAACTATTTACTGGGTTGCATCATATACTTGGGATTCTGTAAGTAAATACTTGTTTGGTCAGTGTGCATTACAATACCTTTTATGTAAATAAATAATTAACCTAATTAGAAGCTGCTCTGATTAATTAGCCAGTTTGGTGTTACAAATGACCTTTATTATGGTTATTAAATAATTAATTCACTCATTTTTTGTTTTATAAGTTTGATTCCATAATTTGTAGTGATAAACTTTTCAAATACTTCATCCTTTTACTTTTAAAGTAAGAACATCCTCAGCACTCAAATTTGCAGTCTTTTTTAGTTATGTCAATTTTTCAAGCTGACAGTAAAAAAGCTATCACCGTTGATGATTTTGCATATTTTTCTTTGAACTCTAAAATGTAGCTAATATAATTTATTTTTAGTTTTTTGTTCATTTTAAAGCATTTTTTTAAAGAGAAAAATTTAGCATATTTTAGCATTTTCAATAAAATGGGTACCTATATATGCTCTATCTTACCATAAGTCTTCAATTTATGTCCTCCTGGTTTATTTTAAATGACACATGAACTCCATGCTGAAAAGTTACGCGTTTTCTTTACTTGAAATTCCCAAATTTTCAATAAAAAAATAATCAATATGCAAAATACACTTGTCTACCTTTTGATTTGAAATTATGGAGCCATGTATTTTGAACGTGTTTCTCTTTGGTCACTTTTGTCAAAGAGTAAAGCATTACATATATAGATTCTGACAACTCCATATGCTAAACACATGGTACAAAATTATTTACATAAATTTTATTTTGGTGACTTTATTTGAAAGAACCACTAAGAGGGTCTGTAAGCAAGGCAAAATGCACCTTTGATCAACTTTTAGTGGCCATATAAAAGTAACTGTTTTGTTCAAGTGTAAATCGTAACTAAGAGAATTAGAGGTCATGTGTGCTCTCTATCTCAAAGTTCCTAGGAAACTAATATAATTATGTGAAGCATAAGGGAACATTCTATTTATAATAATTTTAAACTATAGTTATTGAATCTTTATCTGGTGGGAAACACATTTATACTTAAGCAGGGACAAACCGTGTCGAAAATCTACTCTACCTTTGTTTGTCTCTTCCCTGCCTCAGCCCCTCCATAATTTTATGGTTTGAGCTTTTTAGTTTCAAAATGGTTCAAATGGTCACCATTGCATGTTCATCTCAAATAGTTTCCTCCATTGCTAGCTAATTATGGATAGGATTTCATTTCAGTTGTCTTTCTGTATTGTACTTCTAATGCACTGCCTCTCTAAAAATACAATTTTTGTGGTTTGGTGTTTTTATTTGCATTTATTTCCCTGTGATCATGGATAGGTGAAGTTTAATAATTTTTTTTAAAAGCTTAAGGCTTTTTTTAATTTTTATAAAATTCATATTTAAATATAATTTTTGAAACTGTGATTACTAATGTTCATTAAGTTTCATTTATGCTCATTATAATTAATTTGAAGTAATTACATGTAATTTTAAACTTAGAGCAGCCCCTGACTAAAATCACAAAACTTTGCATGCTTTTTAGTTTAGATAAATTGAAATATGTATTTACAAAATGAAATTTGAAGCCATAATCTAGTCCCATGATATTTACACATATTGTTTATTTTCAAATCTTAGCTATAACATAATAAAGAATATAATTTTATGAGGGGATGTAAACCTGTAATGTTGCTATAAAGTACCTTTTAAGGAAATATCATAACTCGAACTTTGTTCATAGCCCCCTTCCAGAAAAAGATTATAACTCATTACAAACTGTGTGATTAATTCATGGTATTGGCAGTAACTTTGTGAAATCGCTGAATTATGAAATAATTTATTCACTTGGTTTTTCCACATTTATATATTATAAATGTGGAAAAACCAAGTGACAAACTATGCTCTTCAAATACAGGTAACTCTCGATTTAAAACTTGTTAGGTATTTTAGAAAGCGTTCGTAAATCAAAAATTCATAAATCAATAATGGAATAACCATATTAAATCCACTTGAATTCTTTCTTTAACCAAGGCTAAAGATATTCCCTCAATTGAAAACTACCTGTCTGTATGTTTCCTCATTAATGTGACGCATAGATGGATGCTTAAAACTTGGCTAGATCACCGCAGTAAAGTAAGCATTACGACCTAATGAGTAAATAGGCTGATTGAATTAAAACAAAAATACAAAGAACAAACATGCATAAAACAAGAATTATCTGTGCATAGAACGATTGTTGTTATTGCTATTGAACATGTAATTTCTGTATAGTTGCTTCAATTTACATATGATCTGTCAGGAATTCAATCCCAACAGTAAAATGCCTTTTATTTTTGTAATAATTTAATATTAAAATGATTTAATATATAATCTCCATTTAAACAATTTGAATTTACTTTTCCCAGACAATTGATACACTTCTCTCACAATGATATCTTTTTAATTTAAAGATAATGTTTTCTCATGTTTTAATTAGGTGAACTACTTGGTGTCGGCCACATTGTGTATTTTCATTTTCATGGCGTTTGATGAGCAAGCATATGTCTCAGAAAAGAACATCAAAGGACTGATTCTGCTACTGGTATTATATGGGTATGTCCTCTTTAAATTTTTACATTTTCACTTGACCACAAATCTGTTTGAATGAAAATAGTAATGGCCAGTGGTGGCAGATGTAATGGAAGTTGTCATCTTCAGCATGCTACAATTTCTGTTCTGGAACAGTGACTAGAAAGTTCCAATGCTGTGTTAAGTGCCTGAAGTTGCTTTGTTTCTGCCAAATAACATTTTCAATAACTGTAATTCTACATACTTTATGTTTAAGTAATAGGTATCTGGTGTGATTTCATGCACAAAAAGTGCTTCAACTTGTAAGGTTTTATTTCATTCAGGGGAGAACTATGATTTACATAATACTGTATGTTAAATAATGTGAGAGAATAAACTGAAGTATTTATTCACTTTAAGTAACATGA
>LYUA01001988.1:101385-114337 GCA_002093875.1 Calopteryx splendens | reverse complement strand
CACCCAAGCTGGGTACCATTTTTCGGGTACCAGGTCATCCTGGGAAATCACATGCGGTACAAGGAAAGGAACTGGCCCATCTACCCTTATGTGTGAATTTCACACGCCGTTTGGCTTAGTAATGGGTGAGCTTTTCCTCACCTTCCAAACCGACTTTCGGGTTGGTTACTGTGATTTTGTGATATTTTGTTTGCTAGGAGTAAGGACAAATGAAAGGGAATTTTTTTCTCAAATTTTATTGCAATACATTTTTCATAATTACTCATTATTTAATAAAATTCTAAGAAGCCAAAAATATGAGCAAGCCCACTCCTTCGTGAATATTTTCATTTCCAACTTTCGCAGTACTGTTCAGTGCACAATGGCAGTCCTCTATTTACTTATTTAACAAAATCAAAACGTAACTATCCCTTTAGTGAATTACAATACACACTCCCAATGTTTTCCCAAAGTCCAGGAATCGATCATTGGAAAAGCTAAATCCCTTTTTCGAACCCGAAAACTCTGCCGATTCACCCCATTTCCTTATAATCATTAGGGACCAAGAAGAATGAGCTGATTCAGCCATTTTTAATTATTATTTCTTACTTTCGGAATGGTACTAAGCGCAGTAACCAAACTATGACATTCCTGCATTTATTTAACAAAAACAAAGAATTACACATTGAGGTTTAATGTGTTAATTTTTCCTAATTAATCCTCTACCCTACCAACCATACTTACACCAAGGTCAGAGGTAACATGCTTCGGATAACTACAGTTTAATCCCACAAGACATAAAAATATTCTGCCTAGCTGACATAACATCATACGCCGGCGAACGGTAAATTCGTGGTCCCCCGAGGACCGTTTTCGTACCTTGATCAGTCCAAAATGACATCCGAAAAATAAACCAAGCTCAGCGTAACGAAGATCCGTCATGATAGAACTTTCATTAAGCGTTCTTGGCATAAGACGGGTATGTTTCAATTAAACGGTGAAAAGCTTACGCTGAACCTAAAATCTAAAAGCAGTGCCGTACTTTGGAGCAACAGCAGGGAGTTGCAAAGGAAATGTCGCTTCCGCTCTTTTTTCTTTTCCTCGTGAAAACACGCTCGGCACAATGAGATCTCTTAAAAGTCATGGCCTCTCATTACCTCAGAGTGCTCGCCTCGTTTTTGAAGCTTCGCAAGAAGTTTTAGAGCAGGATGAGGGAGTGGAGACTCTATCCCTTCGCATGGAGATGTTACGTCTTTTGAGAGTCCTAGGGCAAGCGTTGCTCAATTGAGACAGTGAAAAGCGGGAACTGCAATTAACGTGCACTGACTGAGTGAGATCGTTCGTACGGTGGCATAGGGTCGATGTCACGCCCTCGTCTGCAAACGAAATCTTCGTCTACTGACTACCGAGGCTCCAATTGCGAGCCCTGCAAAGGAGTAAATGAAAAGCTAGCCGGTTGTAAAATTGCGAGGTACATAGTGAACGGAAAATAAAAGCAGGCGCATAAAAATTTCTCGCCTTTTGAACTTCCAAAAGTACAGATCCGCGAATAGGTTCTACGCACGAGTGACTTGACTATATTTTCAGCAAGAAGGGAAGATTTATTTTGACTGTTGATCACAATAATTAAATTCTTCAGGGATGCCGTTCCAATAGGATATTTAATAACTTAGTTAACTTTTTGACAATATGATTCGAACGGATATATCTTTGGATAATTAAAAATTCCGCAAAATATAGTAAAATTATAAATAAAGTTCCGACTGAAACGAACATAAGATTTGGCCGCTTTCGGTAATGAGGTCCTTACTTGAACACTAAGGAATCCGAAATAAATAAATAACTAACTTTACTACTTTTACCAATGCATTATATAGAAAATCAATATTATCTTATTGGGATTACAGTTTATTTTCGTACGTTTAAAACTGCTCATAAAATATCTTCAGTAATGAATTCCACGAGACATATGGTAGTAATATACTTTGTTTTTGCACATAATATTACCAAATGACTAGTTAAGTTAGTTTAGATATCGTTATCCAGCCATAGAATTAGTGCAGCTTTAGTAGGAGTTTAAAGGAACATGTATCTCACAGGCTTTATTTATCGAAAATGATATTTCTGTTTGTGTTTTTTTTAATGCTTATAAGTAAAGTTTTGGCCTACACCTGGCCACTGAAAAAATCTTGCGATTGTGCCTAACGATACAAAATGTGTATCTTTAGCGACGGTAGCCTCGAAACTCATATAATAAGTTACCCGAAGTTTAAAATGACAGGTTTTTATTAAAAGAGAAGAGACCAAATGGCGTGACTCCACCAAATGCTTTATTCCCGGCATAATGACGGCACCAGTCCACGGAGTTAAACGATACGGAAACAACTTAAACAAAAAGTATCCAATTCGGAAACCTTTTTAAACTCAACATAGGGAATTTTCGTCTCCCGACATGGAAAGGACAAAAATTAAAATAAAAAGGAAGAGAAGATAGTCACGAATATTTCCATTTCAAGCTTACTGCTCAGGCTCTTTCGGGCATTATACCTTCTCCTCTCCGTAGTTGCATTTTGTTTTCGCGGGAAAAAATAAGCAAGTACGAGGGACCAAGTTGAAACACAAGACTCCACGTAGGTTCGTTACTTTTACGACTCCGTATATAAGGCCCGCTGCACCTATGTCCTTATTGAGGGGGGGGGGTTGAAGAAAAATAGCAGCGGTATAAACAAACTAAGCCTGCCGCGGGAAGCAACAAAAAAAATGCAGAAGTAATGAGAAAAAAGTCGAAAGCGAAAAAACGAAGGACGTGCACCGCACACGTAACCTGCCTATGAACGTAAAGGTACACACACCAGGTGCATGCATTGTTCGCAAAAGTACGGGCGGTGCGCACAGAGGAGATAGTTCGTTACAGACGATGGAGGAAGAAAAAGTTGAAGGAGCGCTCTCAGTTTGGCGTAGATACCGAAGCGGGAAAAGGGTAGTGGAAAGGGTGGGCCGGATGCGGAAAAAAAAGTACACTTGAGAGTATTTGAGGAATTATCAAAACAAAAAGAAGAAAGTCGCTTGATGTCCTTCACGTGTCTCCGGCGGAAAAAGACGAACCAAAGAGTACGAAAATATTTGGAGAAAAAAACACTTAGCCTTTACATTCGTATTCTCTACCCACGACAGAGAGAGAATCGTTGGGGAAAACTGTTTTTAGGGGGGGAATTATAGAGGCAGTGGCACGCTACGCATCTTCCCGTGACCCCCGAACACTGATACCACCGATGGAAGCAGGGGAAACAAAAGGAGAGAGATGGGGCGTACACAGAAGGATCACAGGAAAACACCATTCTCCTCCCCGTCCCCCTTCGAAAAGAAGGATGCAAACTGCCCCAGTCCGACGGACGCAAGAGAACAAAAACAAATAGCCTACCGGTCAAACAAAGGAAGTGAGGAGGGCGAGAAGGAAGTGCCCACTCCTCCTCCACCACCCTCCTTTTGATGAAGGGGGGAGGACTTGCCAAAGTTTTTTTTATTGACCTCACAACGTGCTCCACGCGACGCACGGTGGCTGAAGTGGGCAATATGCATCGCCGAGCCCCAGTGTCAGATTCCCTAAACATGCATCATTATTACGGCGTCGTATGAAGGCCTCTGCCGCAAAGAAAAGGTTAATTTTTTAATCCAAATCTAAAAAATCAGAAAAACACCTAATTTCAACATTCAAGTCGGTACTCATGTTCATCATAAGTTATAATTTATGATGAACATGGGTATTTAAATGTTGAAATTGATATATCAATCCGAGGATTAGTTTTTAGCAGCTCTCCAAGAATATCCCGTTGACTGCCTATCTTTTAATCCATTCATAGTTCATTGTGCTGAAGCTTCCCATCACCTGCACCTCGAAATCCACTATTATGCACTACTATCCTTGCCGCACATCATTGGTATCTTGCTGGATAGGTATGGTTGAATAAATCAATGCTTTAGGAATATTCTCTGTTTACAGCTTGCCTTTAGTATCAGTAAGCATCCTCAGAAACTTTGCAACAACCAGGAGCTACTTAGAAATACTACGACTAAGAGTTTTGTCTCTGTGAGCATATTTCCATCATCCTATATCTTTTAACTTCTCGTATTATCTAAGCCTGGTAGGTAATACTCCTCTCATTCATGAATGACAGCTTCCGGTTACTCACGGCAGAGATGGGTATTTAAATATTCTGGCGAAGCACGGCTAGACTATTCAACAACTAATTTATCTTGCCACTGTGCTAACATTACGCTAACAAATAAATGTTTCAATGAGGAATCCACGTGCTTTGCTGTCGTAATTATCCAGCAACGGTAAGGGATGGAACCGATATGTTAGCAAAAATCTATACATCCCATGAAAGCTACTCTTTGCAACTCATCGTGTTACCTGTTAGATTCTAAAGAAATCTGAGTACTTGATTCCATAAGTGAAGATGACTCTGAATAGCTTACATCTTCAAATGAACTTCCTTTTTTTACGGCTGAACCCTATAAATGTTCATGAACGTTAGAATCGCTCACGCAGAAGATAGCGTTCTGATAACTTTTTAGCATTCATTCCGCAAATACAATGGACAGTTTTTTCGTATTATAATTGAAAAATGTACATTTTTTAAATGAAAGAGGAACGAAGGAAGCGGAGAAAAATGCTAGAATGAACGTGAGTTTTAATGTATCTATAAACATCGAAAGGTTTCTTTAGGAGTGTGCCCATCAGAAACCTACCTTAACCGGTATATTACCAATAATAGAATAAGCATCGTAACATAAAGCTGGAACGCAGTTATTTTCTGAATCCTTCTAAATTATAAGTAGGTAATCATGGAATAAAAGGGAAATTATTCTAAAGTTAAATCAAAAGCTTCTCTCGATATTAGCGACGTATAAACTCTGTGGGAAGTTTTAATGCTCATGCATTGTTACAATGAGTATTAAGAATTGCCATATTTTTACGTAGTATCATTTCTCTCTCGTATTTAAACCAATCCGATTTAAGAAAATGACATTTTCCATCCAAACTTCTTTAGGGAAGTTTGGATATAAAATTCGCAAAAAAAATCATCATATTCTCAACAAAGAAGTAACACAGCAACCTGCTAATGTATTTATTAAAATTGAGTGGAAATATTTTTTCATGTCAGTACTTGTAAATAAACATAGCTACATAAATTGGGTTTTCATATTTCATTTCGAATTTAACACCATAGGAAGTTAAAAATAATAAATTAATTGAACCATTGATCATGTTTAAGTCAATTAAGCCAGTTAATACTCGGACAATTCAGCACTAAAAGAAATAAGAGCTTCATGAGATGAAAAATGTGCTGAGGGTAAAATCTCTTTACCACGCACGTACCCCTTAAGAATTTAAAGCATAAATTCCACTTCCAAAGATTTCGCTTGATCTTTTTACAGAATATGTGAAACATATGCAAAAGAATATCAAAGGAAATTAATGAATGATATGAGGTGAATAAAAAATACGAAAGCACCACTTTAAAGAATTTCCAATACTCCCGATAGCTGACCTACTTTGCAAACGCTAACAAAATTCTTTCAGCCAATGAATCGTTCAATCCTTTGATAAAATGTTTGAAAAAATGTTTCCGCTAACAAGATTATCACCCACACATGCCCGAAAATCCGAGACAAAGAGCGAAACGCACCCATTTCTGCGAATTAGAACACAAAGAATGTTCTTTTTAAAATCGTACTCTTATTTTTAAATGTGAAAGAACAAATAAACTCAGTCTTTTAACTCTAATGAAATCACAGGAGTGGTGCCCAAAATAAAATCTACCCTAATCCGTAGATTACCATTTAAAAAACATCACCAACGAGCGTCAATATTTCAACATACATTAAGTTCAAGAATAATTTATATAGTTTTTTCACATTTTGATTTGTAAAATACACAACAATTTACTCACAATCACAATTTTAACGAGACTAAAGCATGAAGGGAGAAAACAAATTTAAAGAATTTACCTCCTCAAATTATTTTATCATCATAAAAATTACTCTTTTGAGCTGGGAAAGGTTATGACTGCGACCTTAACTAGTGAATATATTTCAAAAAATTGATTTTAAATCAAAAATTCGTCCGGTGCTTGTGAAGAAAAGATGCCTTTAAACTATTCTCTAGGGTACAAAATACACTTCCAGGGAATTGATGTCTCCGGTTCATGAGAGATCAATTAAACCACAGTTATCCACCCGAAGGTAGGTTTGGTAGGTCTGGGCATAGCTAACGCAGTACTAAGTCCAAGGGCGTGTGGAATTCACACATCAGGTGGCCAGTTCCTTTCCCTGTGCCACCTGTGGTTTCCCAGGATGACCAGGTGCCCGACAAATGGTACACAGCTTGGATGAAGATGATGGTGCCAAAAGGCGTACCCTGGAATCGAACCCGGGCCCTCCGGTCAGTATATACCACTCTACCCATTGGACTACCACACAATTTTCATGAGGGATAATACTTGGAATGTCAATTTTTGTCTAAGATGCTTATGCGCCACACTTTCACAATTATTAGGGCAGTTGAAGTAGCCATAGTCTTACTATTTTCTAAGTAACCACAGAATGTAAATGAAAGCGACTGGGTGGAGGCGAAAGAGAATTAAAGCTACGAAACTGCCATTAGCTTAGCGCGGAGCCTTAGCTGCCTCCTTCTCCTCTTGGTTATTAGACATTGCCGTCTTAATCTTGGGTCATCGTAAATTTCCAATTGAACATCTGAATACAAAGATTTATTCAACGCACTCCAAGAACTTCAATTCTTTTTTAAGCCAACGAAACGGAATAAACTGAGTGATACATTTTTTAAAGCTTATTGACTTCCCCGTGGTTTTGTGTGGAAAACTAGGTCGTTAAAGCAAAATGACAAGCATAGATTATCGGCTTTTAATATGTGGGTATGGAGAAGGATGGAAAAGATACGATGAGGTTTTAGGCATGGTAGGGGTGGAGAGAAGGCTATTGGGGAAATCCAAAGAAGGCAGGAAAATTGAATGTAGGGCATATCGAGTGGCGATGGATTGTTGAAGACTGATAAAGGGGAGAATATTGGGTAAGCGAGGGAGACGGAGGAAAAGATTAAGGATATTGGATGGAATGAAGGGTGGTAGAAAATATGAAGTAGTGAAGAAAGGATTACTGCAGGGTTGAGGTCGTGTGTTTATCATAAACCTACCCTAATCGGTAGACTATCATTAATTAATTGGCTTCCCAGGGGAGGCATCTGCCACAAACTTCATCCCAGTCAAGGGATATGCAAAGAAAAAGATTTTACAAAGTACTTGACACAATCAGGCGACTGTTTACAGGTTTATTTCCGATTTTACGAGAGAAAAAGCAACTTCAGTAATTCATTTTAAGGAGCGTATGTAATGTAACTCAATAAGCGCGCGAGAATGGCAATAAGGAAGTAATGCGGTCTCTTCATCAAGGGTCATTGTGATAGCTCAGCGAACGGTATTATAGTCTAGCCACATTCTTTATTCCCAGAAGACGTTTCAATACCCTAGTCACACTCGCTTTAAAGTGCAAGAGGTGAAAAATCTCAACGGCACACCTTCCTCGTGTTTTCCCCTACCCTCTGTCTCATAAACTCCCACTCACTGAGACCCTCACCCACCCAAACTTCCTCTAAGCTGTCGCTATCTTTTCCCCCTCCCCTTTTCCTTCCTTGCCTGCTCCCGCACACTAAGGAACTTTAATGCGTCTTCGATTCACCCCATCCTCTCCAATTCCACCTCTATCTCGCTGAACAAAAGCACGCAGGTTCCCTATCCCACTCCGAAACTCAAACGTTTGAAAACCAACTCGTGTTCTGAGAAAAGTTCTGACGTGTCCAAATAAACGTCTCAAAATTTTAAATATCCCAGCATCCTCCTGGGGAAGTAAAGAATGATTTTACCAGAGATTTATTTGGGATGTTATTAGGGAGAATCGAGATAGGTGAGGGCAAGAATGATCCTCCCATATCAGTGAACTATAAATGAATACATTATCATTTAAGAAGTGAGTCCACTTTATTATTGAGCACTATAAGGTGTTGGACTTTATAAGACTAAAAATAAACCTACCTGATATACCTGCTCGGGGAACTGATATGGAGCGCAGATAATTAGACGAAGGCATGGGACACCACAGCGTGCTCTATCATGTCCCTTCCCTCTTCACCTATTCTTTATTTTACCTTCTGAACAGCTTCCTTCAACCCCTAGACCGATTTAAACAATTGATTCCTGCTTAAGTCCCCCTCCCGGTTGACTGGATGGATTTTGGTTGCGCACTAAGGACCGTCAACGAAAGCGATAACGAGACAAGCAGGAAAGTGGAGTGGAAGGACACTCATATCATGGAAACACACACTAACTAGGCCATCTCATAACCTAGACTTTGGAGGCACCAAATCAATTGCCAAAGAAAGTCATCATATTGCCCCAGGCTTATCAATGAAGCCATCCAATTATCTAAAACACAATATAATGATAGCAGAGGGCGGATATACGCTCTTCCTCTCTTGGAAACGAGAATTAAGGGGAAAAACAATCGACATTTCAAAGTGCACCGGACGGACGACGTGGCCTATCTAAGGCGGATATGATTCGAATATAACTTAACAAATAATTTTCCTAAGAGGAGGTACTCATAAAGAATTTTTCATGAGCTATTTTCTCGTAATTTATTAATTTATTATTGGTAGTCTACCTATTAGAATAGGAGATGGACACCACTGCTACGCCAATAACACGGCATTAACACTATAACACCATAGACTACAACAAACCATTTTTTAGCTCAGCATACTTTCTGCATCGACGCAGAATGCTCGACAATCCTCAGCGAAACACCTTTGCCCATATTAATTGTTTCCATATCATTGATAAAAGTTTATATTTTACTCAAAAACTCTCGATTAAATATTTTCTGTAACTTATATTTATAGCGTTATTCAAAGTCTAACACATGACATCATTTACCATCGGATCAATACTCAAGAATATTGCCGAAGAATTCTAAGCATGAAAGATGAATTTAAAGCAGTTATTCAATAAACTACGTAAATCATAGCCGTAGCATCTTCATTTAATTGAGACATGGGAAAAGGGTGTTTTTAGAGGATAAGTGTGTTAACATAACAGATGAATACATTTAAAAGAAGGAAGAATGAGAATAGATACTGAAAGGAGAGGCATAGCAAAATGTCGGTTAAAAAGCAGATGTCCCTTTCATTCTGCTGAATAATTAACATACATGTCATTAAATACTCAAGAGTGAACTTATAATGTCTGGTGATTGGGGAATCATAACGTACCACTATCCACATCGGTACATAATTCTCTCTCAACGACCTTTCCTCTCCCATACCCTTTCGATTTCATTTCCGTCTTCCCTCTCCTTTCTCTTCTCCCTCTCCCACTCATTCACCAATTTCAACTCAAAACTCGTAATCCAAACACATACGTTTTATCCCCCTTCCGTTACTTCAACCATCCTCCAGTATTCTAGCTGACCATCCTCGCACGTCCTCATTACATGGGAAAAGTTAGATGAGAAGACACGAGGATAACCTCGTGTCTGTGGGGAAAAATCTGCGGCAGGTCCGATCAACCAGACGTAGGTACTTCTTGAGATATCGCATTGAACTTGATGGCGTAGGTCTGAAATAAGAGGGCATATCACGACGAGGGGAAGCAGTGTTTAACTGAAGGTCATTAATTTCCCACAGTAGGAACTAACTCAGCAGTGTCGGGTCCGACCCAGAGCCCTGCATACTGAGGGCCAGAACGGAATCCCCTATCTTTTTCGCCGTCCTTCTCGAAGCTAAGCTCAAGGCAACGCAGTTCTCTAATGAGCCGGAATAGTTAGGGGAGTATTTGCAGTCAAAAGCAAGGAGCGTGGCTAGGACTTCATTTATATGGGGGAAGTCCGGACGGAGGAATGAGGGATGAAGGCAAGAGAGACCACTTAACTGAAGACAGTTGACAATGCAATTAAGGAAAGGACCAGAGGTATTCCTTCCCCTAAAAATTGACCGTAAGAAAAAAACTCACTGAAATATGCATGTTTTACGTGGATATCATTTAAAAGTGTGCACAATAGTAGTTGTTAATTAAATACAAAATAAATGATAGCAATTTGAGTATTTTTGTCAGTTTTAAAGGAAAAAAATTAGAAAGTAAATTTATTTTGTTGTCTAGGAAGACACACGACTGTCAAGGTCATGTACGAAACGTTTTGGGACAGATTTTACACTATCTTCTATATATTTAAATGGTAATCTACCAGTTAGGGAAGGTTTATGACGACTATCACCGAAATACGATTAATACGACACTAACGATTTAACAAGCTGCACTACAATAAACCATTCTTCAATTCCGCATACTTTCGGTCACTAACTTTGAATATTTGTCTAAAAATGATTTTCTTTAATTATATATTTCCTTAATAAAAAGAAATTCGAGCACGTAGGATTGTCTTATGTAGTTAAGAATTATTTTTTTTCAATTGCGAGCATTTCCGAGGTAAGATACTAAGGATTAAGAAAATAAATGTGCAATGCGGAAGTGAGAAAGTTGAAGCAATTATTTCCGTGAAGGAATGGGAAAATGTTGTTTGTTATTATACATTAAATTTCATATACTTCACAGTCCCCACAATGTAATTAAAATCGCTTAATATCTCATCATTGAAAAATTATGGACACGCCAGTCAAGACAATTTAAAATTACGCACACGCGTTGGAGGAAAGTATGCCAAAATTAACTACGGCTTTTCCCCAACTACAAAAACGCCCTCAAACGATTTTTTTTTGTGTTGGCAACAGTTACGGGAACTCATTTTACTTAATAATTCCATTATTTGGAGTTTATTACGCGAAAAAACGTGCGAACTTGTAACTTTGTTTAGAGTGCACAGGAAAGAGCCCACTTTGGCACATCTCCAACCCTTATACCACCTCACGGGGGCAACATTAGGGTAAAATAATAGTCAGAAGCACGTTCGAGAAGAGGGGGAGGGGTAGAAGAGG
This sequence comes from Calopteryx splendens, assembly GCA_002093875.1. NCBI lineage: Eukaryota > Metazoa > Arthropoda > Insecta > Odonata > Calopterygidae > Calopteryx > Calopteryx splendens. The sequence goes on along the minus strand of LYUA01001988.1, from coordinate 103,290 downwards.
GAGGAAAACCTTCCGGGAGACATTAAGGGGCGAAAGAAATAACAATATGCACAGGGAAAGGTGCCTATATTCCTTCTCCAGCGTTTCCAGTGTTTTCCAGCTGGTGTATCCATCCCTAGAGGTACGCTAATAACGTCAGACCTTTATTAAAATTTAACCAAAGCGGTAGAATAATATTGTTCATAAGGATAGAATATTATTAGGAGGGACGCGATATCTTATTGGATACCCTAGAGAATACGTTGGTCAACAGGTTAGGATACAGTTCTGGAGAAACACTGCTCAATAATGTTACAACGAAAACGCAAGGCTTCTAAAAACAAGGCCGGCGATGATGAAAGTGACCGTTTGATTGTCGGAAAGACTGTCAAGCTCGCTCGCTCCCAGCCTTCCACCCTGCTTTGTCCCGTTTCCCTTCACCCCCGACCGCGAACGACACCATCCCTAGCCACTCCTCCTTGACGCTAGTGAAAATCGGTAGTCGGGCAGTACGCCTGAGTCTCGGTACTAACAACTGAAGTCAAATGAACATGAAGTCATGAAAAAAATCCTTTTCCTCAATTATCTAAATTAAGGCAGTTCATATTCAAAGTGCATAAGTAAATTGAAGTTATTTTACGCAAATACCTAGCGTCAAATGACAAGGGGAACTCAGTAGTAAAATTTGGGCAATGTGTTGACAACGGTAATAATTCATAGACAACACACTCCTCAGTTTTTATAATGGAATATGGTGAAATATCGAAAGATGTTTCGCGAAAATGAAAAACTATCCACAAGGACGCCTCTAATCAATCAGTTAAGACGACCTGGGACAAATTTCCGTCCGTAGCCTTACGAATTGAAAAATCTTAACACACATTATTTTATTTTTTTGGCAATAATAAAATTATTACCAATCGAACAATTTAGTCCATTAAATTGGCAAGCGTTGAACTTGAAAACTGAAGTAAATAAGGATAACTTGGTTTAAGCGAATAATTTGAAGTGTGCGACTATTCGCAACCTCAAAGAACATGAAATAAGAGTCGTACATGCGCCTGAAAAGCATTGACTCATCACGCCTACAATAATCTGCCAGACAACAACAAGCCATTTTCCGATTGCTATAATTTGAAACTATAATTTACACGGAAAACTTCCACAACATTAGATTCTCCATTATTAGTAATTATGGAATACAATTGGGCTTATGCGGCACCCCCTGCCACACACCCTGGCGACAGCTAACGGGGTATTTTGTGGATGTAAACGCAATGCGGAGAGCAAAACTTACACATCAGGGTAGGGAAACCATTTCCTTTTCCAGCGCTGCTTGTGATTTCCTGAGAAGAGATCACGTATCCGAAAAAATGACAGCTTGGTTGAAGTGAAAAAAGGGAAAAAATAGGAAGGTGGGGAAGGTGTAAGGAAAGAAATTCCACGAATAAAATAGTTTCCCTGAACCGTAAGTTGAACCACGGACCTACGACTTACCGGGCCGATGAACTGTTTTTTTCTCTTAGGAATTCGCTTCCTACCATTTCCCTTACTTTCCCTGTCTTGTTCTTTTATGTGTAACCTATCTCTTTCGTTATTCTTACGTCCGCGTGCTTTTCAATCAATAGTGATCTTAAAATTTTTATTTCGTTAATGTATTGTCCAAAGGGGCGCGATAGTTCAGTGGGTAGAGCCCTGAGCTATAAACCGGAGGGCCCAGGTTCTATTCCGGGTGACGCCTCTGAGTACCCTCAGCTTCACCTGAGCAGTGTACCTTTTTTCGGGCACCAGGTCATCTTGGGAAGTCACAGGCGGTACAGAGAAAGGAACTGGACAGCCTTATTACCCTGATGTGTATATTTCACACGCCATTGGGCTTAGTACCTACTGGGTGAGCTCTACCCTCACCTACCAAACCGACCTTTG
>LYUA01001988.1:76065-89475 GCA_002093875.1 Calopteryx splendens | reverse complement strand
CCCTCTCTGTATATTATATAAACGGATGTATGTCTTTTGTACTTCACCTGAAGATGACTTTGAAAGTCGAAACCTAGGTCGTATATAAAAAAAGTTCATGTGGAAAAACCAAGTGTATCTACCTCAATATTTCTCGGTGCTAATTACCTTATCTCTCTTCCCACCCCTGGGACAGGAATCGAATTCCGGCAACGACAGAATTTGTTTTTCGCGGTACAGTTTTTATAGTCTCGATCAATACTCGGGTACCATTTGGAGTGTACTTCAAGTATCTACTCCATTCGTCGGAGTGAGAAGTTAAATTGTGTAACAGTTGGCGCTTTTCGGTTTGTGCAGGCCCTTGCCGTCTCCCGGTTTTTCTCTCCTCAAATCCCTACAAATCCTACCCCTACCAAATTACCCACCTCTCTAGACGGGGCGAATAACCGTCGGTGAAGGCACCGGCGTGAAACGGCGATTGCCGTTACCTAGAGAAGTCATACCCAGGGTTCCTCGGTCCGATGTGTAGGCGTACGCAACCCTTCGCAGACCCTGGTGGAACACTTAAGACGGGTTGGGGGGGAGGAGGTGATCCGATGAACCGCAAGACTCCCACGTGTTACGCCAATGCGCTTCCCTTGGTAGTTAACGCAATGGGACGCGGGACGGTAAAAATTCGGAACAAAACACTTCCGTGTCCATTCGCCGGAAAGGCTTGGCGTACGTAGTACGGACTTTATTATCTATCCCGCATCGTTCCTGGTGCTGCCACCGTCAAAATAAAATGCATAAATGAGTTCGAGTGGATAGGTAGTGGAAGAAATGACAATATTTAACCTTTTTATTCTCCTCAAGAAAATTCCCCGAAGAGAATAAACCGCTCCCAAACGGGAAGGAATAGTAAATTGGCGAATAAATGAAAATGGATAAACCTCCAGTAGGTACTTTGGAGCGGAGACGAAGTATTCCCCTCCACGTCACAAGAGGCAAAGGGATGCAAAAATGTTTACGGTTTCCCGCGCCACTCACGGCTGCATCCCCTTATAATGTCCGTCAAACAAAGGATTCCTGCACTCAAGCAATTTGAATACGGGAGCACGAAAATTCTTCCCCTGAATCTAAATCCTTCTCTTCGTGAGTCAGCCTACAACGGACAGAAATCTTTCGAGTGTTTATAAAAACCAGGTCATCGATCGACGGATAGCAAATAGATTGGAAGGAAAGCGTGTCTGCATTACGAAGGATGGAGAATGAGCCGTTAAATATTAAAATATTGCAACCGCTGAGCAAGTTTTTTCCTGCAAATAAAAAGGGGTAAAACGAACATAGGTACGCTGGGGGATAATATAAATGAACACATAATAAAAAAACTATTTGTGGACATTTCTAGACGACCATTTGTTGTGTAGAGGGCATTAAAAATATTTTGTTCAGAACAATATACCCTGCATTTTCCCATTTTTTTGAAGCAAAATCAAATAAATGTGCGGAAGAACATTAAACTTACTCGTCACTTGAAGGCTTGTACTCACTACAGAAAACAGTCAAACGTTCTTGATACACGCTCCGTAACTCTGAATGAATGACGTAATACTTTTGGGTATCAGTACGTAGGAATCGAAAAATATAAATGTGAAGTCTTTTTTTCGAGTAGTTTTCTTTCTTTTCCGCTGTCTGAGAGTAGTTATATTTCTAAACCGCCAAATAGTGTTGATTTAATATTTTCCATCGCCCATGAAAAACTTGTAATACAAAAATAAAGAGACCAAACCTTTGTATCTATCCCCCTGAAACTATGGAAAACAGAATCGAAGACACTTGAAAATAGGGCGGCAATTAGGAGGAACCATCAATTTCATTTAGAGATTAGTTAATTGGTATTATACCCATATTATTTTAAAAATTAAAGGCTGCAAAGAATCCACTCACTCTACGAACATTGTGCTTCTTCAGAGAAGCCCGGAGTGCAAATCGAAAATTATATTACGCATTTTGAATTGAACTTACTATTCGCTGAAAACGCCTAATGAAAAAATTTTCGTATCTTCAGTTCGTATATCGGTATACGAAAACAAATTGAGTAATTAAGAAAATAAATAAAATTATTTTGAAAACCTACATTTACTAATGTGACACTTTTTTTTGAAACAGTGCTTTAGGGCGGGGGGTGAAAATTATTCATGGTGAAAGGCGGAGTTATAAAATGCATGGGAATTACTGTTTCTCTAAACCTCGAACGAAGTAAGAACAAAATGAAGTTAGTCCCTTTTAATTCAATATAGGATATGAATAGAAATACCAACGATTTATGGATACTAAAAAATGTAAACGGGAGCGAAATAATGGTCCTCCCGCATATTTCTGCGTTCATTTTGGCCTAGCCTCTGAATTTCTACTTCGGGAGAAAGTTTTCGAGCCGAACGAAAAATCAGGAGAATTGAAGATTAACTCAAGGAAAACTGACAAATCGCACGGGCAGATTTCTGCGATGTGAGGGACTCAAGAAATAACTCTAAGACAAAACGCCGAATTCCTATTCCGTTACACATTCAAGAAAGTTAAAGCAGGCATGAAAAAAACGTGCCAATCATTCAATGCCGACCCTACTGGCTTTAAGAGCAAAACGCTTCCCAGAAAAAATATTGACAACGTGCCAGAGTACGGAACTTATGAGCGAATTTTCCATTCATCGAATGGATTCAGTTCGTCGCCTCCGTTGTTTCCATCTCCTGGGATTTTAAACCTATGTATATCTTTCGGTAACGGAAAAAGCTAAAAGCCGAGAATGCTCACGAAGTGACTAGTGTGATGCCTAGGGGCGGACAAGCGGTTCTACTCTAACCCTGGCGTGACTCTCGTGTGATCTACAAAATACTTCGAGAGAGAAATCCTTTGGCTCAACTGAAAGAAGGGAGAAGAATAAAAAAGAAAAGTTCAGTCGGTTAAGAAGAGCTTGAGTGCAAGGAGAGGGAAGTTGGGCAAGAAAAGGGAATGGCATGAGAGAATAAGTGTAGCTCTTGTTAAAGGTATTTCGAGCGATACATCGCGAGCACGCGCTACCCATCTCTCCTTCTCACGAGGATCAAGGAGTAGTAGCTATGTAGTTTGTCGTCCATCAATCCAGGACAAGAAAGTACCCTATAAAAATTGAGCGCGCTGCTCTTTTCAACAAACAGGATGTTCGTATTCTTTCTAAGTGGGATTCCTGTATTTCCTACAGACTTAAAAGGATCCGAAGTTTTTGAAAGATTTGTTTATTTTCAATCACCAATCCATTATAGTATAATTAGAATTTTAAAAATCAAGTAGGGCAAGAATTTTAAGCTATCCACTTACCAAAACTATAATATATCCCACAATACGTAACCATTATGGAAGGAAATTAATGCACATTGTAAATCATTTCTGTACATTGTAAATAGCAACTCTGCCCTGCGGATAGTAGGTAGAGGTAACTAGTGTGAGATAATGATAATTGGGTTTAAAGGAATCCGACTTATATCACACCGCGTAATTCAGAATAATCCATTCTATCACGAAATAAAATTCAGAATATATTCGGATGTTACCATGGCGTTGTCAGGTGAACGTTTGCAATGTCCATCAGACCAAACAAGTTATTTTTCTCCCGTATAAGTCTATAAGTTCCAAGATTTTCTAATACTTTTTCAGCATAAAGAAAAAATTAAGAAGCAACAAAAATATAAAATATAACGTGCGTGGCGTAAAAATACAATACCTTCCCAACTTTATAATATTTTATCTATATATTTTCCTTACAAATGTCAACTTAAAAATTCACGATATAATTTTCGTGATTCATTGCACTCTATCTCTAGATTACCATCACATATCAGAGTAACCTAACTTAAATACACATAGGTACCTACGTAACGGTGATGAAAAGGGAGAAACAAATAGAAATACGACGTATACATAAATTAATATTTTTAATGGTAATCTTCCGGCTAGGGTTATCAGGTTATCTTCACTTTTGGGAAAAATCGTTATACTTAAGACATCCCGGCACAACCCTGATGATGTATCACACTCCTTGAGTAATTGAATGGTTTCTTAACGCCGATACTAGCTTCCTTTGACGCAACAGCTATTATATATAACATATCTGGAAAAGGAATATATTGTAGATCCTTAATTTAGATATAAACATGGCGAATGAAGTAAAATACCATGGAGTTAATCTAGAAATGAACATCACCCAGGTAACACGTTTGATTATCTACAGAACTGAATTAAAAGAACTTAATTATAACAAACGAATAGACGGCCATGAGGACTACGGCTGGAAGAACTTAATTTCTGAATTTAACAAAACACAAAGCTGCCCGATTCGTTTAATATTGATATAAAGTAACACAAAGCGTCACTCCATCATTGGGAGCAGCTGTAATCACACACCCGACGCTTGGAAGGTCGAGAAATCACATAGACGGGTCAAAAGAATCCTGCATGGGGAATTTTCCAACAAAAGTTATACAACAGAAAACTGGGCGCGTTACAGTGAATAACTTTCTGACAAGGTAATTCGGAATTATTGTTTACCAAGTTTACTACTAGACTAAAAATAATTAAATACGAAGCTCAAGGAGATAAAAGTACATATTCAAAGTTAGTAACTATAAGGATCTTCATAACATTTCTCATTTGGTAATAAAATATTACAGAATTCATATCATATGCATGCAAACTCACTCATGTCTCTCTTCTACAAACAATAGATTGCAATTTAAAAATGTTGAAAAGCATGCACGACTACCTCTTCAGGTAATTGATAGCATAAATGTGGACACAAATTATTCAAACATGGTAATGAAAAATTTGGTGCAAATGAATTTTTAACACTCACCTCATAGAATGCATCGAATAAGGTGATTTTCCATGTACCCAAATCCTGGGAACCCCTTCGCACTAAGTATTTGTTTTCGGGAGGCAGACGTCTATTTAAATTTACGATGAAATAAACAACGGCGAAAAAATATTTCCCCACCATATTGCAATGTGAAAATGTTTTCCTTTAACGAGAGAGCTGCGGTCCACCCCGAGCATCGAGAAAAGGGTTATGAATCATGGAATGGAAGGTACAAGAGTACGATAATAACAAAAAATGACAACAAGCACTGTAAAATTAGAACAGACAACGGAAATAAATATTTTTTTAAACTTACCATATAGTTTGGATCGAAGAGAAAGGCCTTCGATTGGCCTCAAGTCTTGGAAACTAAACAACGCGAGTAGTTTTTTTTTAGTAGTCGTCTTTCGAAGTACGCGGGAATATTCACTGCCATAAAAATCGAGTGATGCCAAATTACCTTTCTTCACAGCACTCTTGACCCCAGGAAGTAATCACTCGAGCGAATTTGAAGTGCAAAGAGGACAACCCTTCTCCTTAACCCCACGCGGATTTCCAAACTTCCCATGCTATAACTCACGTCGCATTCGTGAATGTGTCTCCAAGATTCCGGTCGTTTCGGTTGTCTGCCACGCAAACGAATCCAACCAATCAGATCTCCCGCAACGGTCGTCAGGAGCTTTCTGCTTTCTCAGAAAACTGCCGCGACGGCGGAGGGGGCCCGTCACGTGACTTGTGGAACACAAGGGGTAAACCGGGTAAACCGTAGCATCGTCCCCAGACTTCAGTACTTGGATAAGCTAGTTTCAAATTGTTATTTCATTATTTTAATGCTGTGATATAGTGATTCATTGCACATAATAATTTAGCTGTTGATTTTTAAATGCTATTTTTTAACCCATGGATTAAAAATTCTGCCCAATGGGTTTACTCTATTCGTCAGTGACTCCCCTCTCCCCCTCCACTGCCATGACTGCCATTGTAGGTGAGATTTATCCTTCTGGAGGAGGGGGGAGGAACAGATGGAAAAGGGAGAGAGATTGGGGGGAAGTGAGGGAAGGGGGTTGGCTTAGGGAAGCTATGTGCCCAATGAGTGCGTGAAAAATAGTAGTTAGAATATGGGAAGACGATTACCAAGCCAGCAACTGCGTAACCAAAATAATTTCGGGGCATGGGGTAATGCTGATTCTTCAATGCCAACTGCACTGCACCTGAAGATGTTATTTCTCCCATTCAAAAGCTTTATTGGTCTACTTATTTATAATTGGTATATTTGGTACCTACGTTAATACTTGTTATTATTTTTCGAAGCACATATGAAATTTGTACTTAGCATGAAATGACTATTTGCACTGCCCTACATTTGTCAACTCCTTTGGTGGTAATAAAATTTTGTGGGGGGGGGGGGCAGTAGGTTAAACAGCCCCCTTGGGTTGCCCACGTAAAAGGGCCTAACATTCCCAGTACCCCCAATATGTCAGCATAATCCTGTTTTTGCTAGTGAAAAACTATAAAAGTTGTGTTTAATTCCGATTTTAAATGATTTATTAGTTTTGTTAAACTTTCCCTGGCTATTTCTATTTCCACTTGACAGAATCTGAACAATTATCATAGATCTGAGAGGGGGCTAACCTTCCTCCAGCCCTCCCCTTGGATACCCACTCAAATAAGGTGATGAAGGGAGCTTACAACTATATCCTTAATCACTGCACACAGACAGCAGTCATCGCTGATGAAATTCAATTGAAACTTTGTTATTTTAGACTTACAATTAGCATTTTCCGATTTTAGACCTAATGTATTAATGTTGCAAAGTAACTTTTTTTTAACTTCCTGACCAACTCCTAACCCAAAAACATAAAAATGAAAAGTGCTCTAAATTAAATTTACTTACTCTTTTTCCCTAAGAGAAGTTTAACTCATATGATGGAAGTTTCCATCCCTTTTTCCTTCCAACTCCCTTCCCAAATTGGTCCTAAATGGACTTCTTCTTCCTTGGTGTTACAACCCACTCTGGGCTTTGGCCTCCCTCAAGAAGCATTTCGGTTCTGCTCTATTCTGAGACTTCTCCCACCATCTCACAACTCTCATGATCTTCAAATCCTCTTCCAAATCCCATATCCATCTTGTCCTTGGTCTCCTTCTTCTCCTTCTTCCCTCCATACTCCCATGCAGCAATTTCTTTGGCATTCTTTCCTCACTCATTCTTTCCACATGACCCAGCCAAGCCAGTCATCGTAGCTTCACATGTCTGACTATGTCTTCTCCTACAAGAATTCTTTCTATATCTCTGTTATTTCTTATTCTCCATCTTTCCCCCTCTCTCACTGGTCTGTTTTTCCTCCATAAAACTTTTCTTTCAATACACATAAAGAATTCTCATTGGCAGCAGACATAGTCCATGCTTCAGATCCATAGGTCACCACCGGTCTAATCAGTGTCTTAGAAAGCTAAATTTTCAAGTCCATTGATAGCAGCATTGATTCCAATAATTGAATATTATTGAAGTACACTGTATTACCGACATTGTTCCTACAGTTAATCACCTCTGTCATTCCATTCTCACTATTTAGGACAAAACCAAGGTAACTGAAAAACTTTACTCTTTCAAAAGAGTATTGTCCAAAGGTTACATTTTGACTTCTTCAACGTTCAGATGGTGAAATTTTCATACATTTTGTTTTTCCTTCATCAATTCTTATTCCCATTATTTGGCTCTTTTCTTCCAGTATCTCACATATTTCCCTGAGGGAATTCCATATTCCTTACCAATAATGCAATATCATCAGAATAAGCATAAGCCTGGGCAGACTTATACACTAATGTCCCTTCTAGTCTCAGTTCCTTTATAGTTAGTACTGCAGAAAGAGAATCACTTATTTGCACCTCAGTTGCTACCTCAAAGGTTATGCTGGTCTTTCCTCCAATTAAGACATTTCCCTTGGATCCTTTCATAGCCATTTCTACCAGCTTGGTTAGTTTCTTTGGTACTCAGAATCCCTCCATGGCATTCAGTATCTTTTTTCTTTAATGCTATCAAATACTTGCTTGAAGTCAATAAAAAACATGTGTATGTCAATATTGTATTCATCGTCGGATTGTCAAATTACAAAGATTTGGTCAGTTGTACCTCTTCCTGGTCTAAAGTCACATTGGTGCTCTCCAAGAAGTTCTTCATCAAAGATGGTTAGTGCCTTCTGTAGTATATTAGAGAACACTTTGTAAATGACATTTAATAGTGTGATCCTCCTATAGTTGCTGCACTGCAATTTATCTCCCTTCTTGAAAATGGGGCAGATAAGTTCTATCCTCTATTCCTCTGGCATTTTCTCTCCCTCCCATATTTCACATACCAGCATGTGCAGGTTCCTGGTTAACTCATTTCCTCCATACTTAAGCAGCTACGCTAAGATTTGGTCTTCTCCTGTGGCTCTCCCATTTCTCTGTTGCTTCACTGCTGACACTACCTCCTCTATGGATGGTTGAGCAACTTTTGGGACTACATTCATATAAACTAGTCTCTCACTCTCCTCATTTCCTTCTTCCATATTCAACAGTTATGTGAAATGGTCAGCCCATCTTTCCAAAGCTTCTTCCTCCATGCCAATTATCTTCCCAGTCTTATCTTTAAATGAGCTAGTTCTTGGCTGAAACTCTTTCGTCATCCATTTAGTTGCCTGGTATAACTTCCTACTTTCATTCTGGGAGTTCAGTTCCTCAATATCTTACATGTGGCTCTTTGAATAACCTAATAAGACTATTATTTTTAATAAAGGTTACCTACCAATTAAGTTAGGTTTCTGTTGGACACACCCCTACAGTAACCCTTTCTTCATTTCCGCATACTTTCTGCTGCCCTTCATTCCATAAAAGGACTATAAATCCATGGCCTTGTGAAGACTTTAAAAAATGAACATGTTCAATGAGCTGGACAAAACAAAAAAGTATATTTTAGCACAATTTTTACAGGCTTCACCCTCTCACAGCAGAAATTGACCACATTCAACTTCAATAGTCTAATGCAATAAAGTGAAAGGTGACAAAAACATTAACGAGGAACCCTACGAAGGTTGACTCAGCTCTTACCCTGGAAATTTTGGATTCTGAATGGTACTGCCTCATGGTGAAATACTGATTCTAATACAAGTGAATGTTCTAAGCCCTATTTGTAAGAATTTAGTATTAAAACACTTTTTTGTGAAATTCCCTTTTTTAAATAACCTAATTAAGTGGAATTAGCTGTGAAAGAGTTAAGCAATTTCATGCATGAGTGGTGTTTTGGTTATGAAAAGCACTTTCACATCTTCTGTTGCAAGTGGATCCTCAAAAACATCTTATCTTCCCTTATTAGATATTTTTTTTCTTTTATCCTTATTTCTTTCCTTTTTGCGATTTTCTTTTTCCTTACCTTCTTATCACCTCAATTCCCCAACTCTCACCCTGAGATATAATAGACCTCACATATCTACTGAAGGTGTGGCCACTATAGAACTTCACCAACTAAAATTTCCACCAACTTTTTAACCACCCATGCAAGCTTTTATAAGTTTTTTTTCGAAGGAAAAAGTTAAATAGTATGCCACTTATGTAACAAGGGTTCATCTTGCTATCCAATGGAACCTCCAGAACTTTTTAGTGGCTCCAAGGGTTTACCAAATGCCAGTGGCAGCAAGAACCAACTTATATGTGATATCTACACCAAAACCTTACACAACCAATTGCCACTCAGTACTTTATCTCCCCATGGACTAAAACATAATGTGGTAGTAGGGCATGCTCATTCTGATAAGCTCTAAAGCTGTGCTGGTGGGAGCAATGATAATTTTTATTGCTCCTGGTGGAATCATTCATGCTGAATAGGTCAAATTGTGGGTAGGATGAAAGGTAGTCTACATGGTGTCTGTTCGTCAGGGATGCATGGTTTACAAATGACTGTAGAATTAGTTTCCTGGTGCCATTGGACACCCTGAGCTTCACTAAAGGTGTGATTTTTGGGTACAAAATATTGCTGGAAAACCTAGGATGTACAGGGATATCGTACCACTTAGTAATAGGTGAGAACTACCATCACCCATAAAACCAAACTTCTTCCAAAGATTCTTTACTTAATGTGATACATCTTCTTATACCCATAAAATATTGCACACCTTCATCTAAAACACTAACTAAATATTCAATCTCCACAAATTTCTGTCCTCCTAATTTAATGTTTATCTTAAGCTTCCTATGTCTTGAGAAACTCATAACCTTAGCATTCATCTCATTTATTATCATTCTATACCTATCAAGAAAAGTGGATGCAGGGCATAATGAGTGGCAATGGATGGCTGAAAAATGTGACAGTGGGTAGAATGTTGGGTAATGGAGGAAGAGAGAGGAAACGATTAGGCAAGTTAGATGGAATGAAGGGAGGAAGAAAGTATGTAGAAAAGAGTTACTGTAGGAGTGTATCCATCAGAAACCTACCTTAACTGGTAGAGCAGCATTAAAAAACACCTACCAACTAGCTCTGTACTAAGATCAGCAATTACTGCAACCCCATGGCTTATTGGCTTAATAAGCTTGATCTCCTGAAAATCTCACCATCCTGAAGAGTTCCCCATCAACTTTCACTCCTACCTCTAGTTCTCCAATGTCACCCTTACCATTTGCTTCACATACCTATACATTGAAAAGCACCGGTGATAACAGACAACCCATTCTTACCCCCGACCTACTACTTCCCACCCTGTTTTTCCGTCTGATACCCTCACCTGTGTAGTCTGAGACATGTACATGTTTCAGATATCCTAACCCACCAGCCTACTCCTATAGCCATATCACATATGCATTGAAAAGCACCCGTAATAACCGACAACCCTCTCTTACCCCCTGACCTACTACTGCCCACCCTGTTTCTATAACTGCTATTTTCACCTTTCCAGTGTGAGACATACATATGTTTTGGATAAGCCTCCTATTCCTCCAGTCTTCCCCTATCTTCTGCAATACCTTCATTAGGGGTTCCCAATTTACCCTATCAAACACCTTCTTGAAATCTACAAAGCAGACANTTCCCAATTTACCCTATCAAACACCTTCTTGAAATCTACAAAGCAGACAAATAAATCTTGATTAAACTCTATATTTCTTTATATTAATGGCCTCATTACTCATATGGCATCACACTACATGTTTCTCTACCCATCCTAAACCCACACTAATTCTCTCATAAGTAATCATTTTTCTTCTCCATCCTCTTATTGATGATCCTCACTACTATCTTTGCTGAGTGTGAAATCAAACATATTGTCTTATAGCCCTCACATACTGGTGCTTTACACTTTTCTGGGATGGGAATTAATACTGATCTAACAAAGTCTTCTGGCCACATTCCACTCACATAAATGTTGCAAAGAACTCCATATATTATCTTTCTTCATTGTTTTCCTAAGCTCTTCAATAATTTACAGTGATTTTATCTACCCCCACAGCCTCGTCTAATTTAATTTCCTTTAATTCCTTCTCTGTTTCCTGATCTTGCACACCTAAGCTACCCACCTTGCTATCATATTCTCTTTCTATGTCCAAGCTCACAAGCCTAATGTATTTACCTTATAGTTCTTCTATCTAATCTTTCCATTTTTCCTGAATCTCTTGTCTATGTAAAATCTCCATGGCCTTAAACTCCTCTTTCCACCACATTTCTTTTGCCTAATTTGCTTTTCACCCTTGTTTACTGTTAAAATCTTTGTTGGTCCGTCTTCCTAATTCTGTATTTACATCTTCTATTTCGTTATCCTGACTATCTTCCTTATCATCTCTTCTGAAATCATTGGTTTTCTTATCCTTTTTCTATCTATCATTCTTATTGTTTCACTTGCTGCCTACGTTTTCCCTTTACATCCCATTATATGCACACCTTTGCATCTCATTACCAAATAATAAAGATTAAGAAAATAAATAGGTTCCACCAAGGGGAATACAGGAGACATGTTTTGTTATTTTAATGCTTCTTCTGCTGAAGCTGTATCCTACTATAAACTACCCTAAGAAAATGAACCTAATGCAAATTTGAAACTGTGATCTTCAAGTTAGCTGAAAATAGTATTTCTCACACCATTAAATTCAGTCACTTTTAATATCTGATAAAAATGTGTAATAATTATTAAAAATATTGGAAAACCTGTTGGAGAGACAAAACATATTATTTTTTGGTGAAGGGTATTTTACAATGTAAAATTAATTCTGTGAGTAGTCTTATTGATTGCATTGATGAGGGAGAATATTTGCCAAAAGATCTTGCAATATCAGCGTTAATTCAAATACCAGAAAAAGAAAGATCAACATTGTGAGACCAGTATGACCTTAAAGTTAATTTCATATGAAGCAAAGGAAGCCAATCCCTCAGCGGGCTATCATTTTTGTCTTCAAATTAACCAAAGCTTGAGTTATTTTTCTTCTTCTGCTTTACTTCAATTGCTATTTTCTTTCCATCATATCTAAAAAAAAATTTCAGATAACCTATTAAAATTGAAAAAAATATGTGCAACACTAAACTGATTTTGTGTGTTGAATGTTTTGCTGATTTCTGTGAATTATCTGAGAAGTCCAACATTTAAATTTCTCATCAAATTTAATTGAATTATGAAATTTACTTTCAAAATTTCATTTTTAAAAAAGCTAAATCTGTATCCTTGGTGTCATCATACTCCGGCTTGCATTTGTGCATGAATCATGTCTTCCAGGAATTTTTTTTATGAATTACATTTGACGTAGGATGTAATTGTATTTGTTGCATTTCAAAAACTTCATACTTGAGGCAAAGGTCACAGCACCTGTTCACCATCCATCATTTTACATTTATATATATTGCATTATTTCCATGTAAAATGAATATTCAATGGTTGGGCAGTGCATTTCTGGCTTTCCTTTTCCAACACTTCCTCTCCATGCCAACTCCATTGAGTCTCACTCATGCTCAGTTTTGTTCAAAATGGTCTGCAGTTAGAAAGTGTGAGGCCTTTCTCCTGAAGGTATCACTTTGTGGTGGAACTCATCCCATTCAGATCCCCATTACAATCTCATCAATTTCAGGAGACTCATTTCAAAGGGTGACAACCAAGTGGTTGGGTAAATACTTTCGGCAGGCTAGTATATAAACTGATACCCAGGAATACCCATACAGGGTTGCAGTTGGTATGTTTAATTCTGAGCTTCACAGGGATATATATACATTAAGTCATAATGCTTTTGATGTATGCACTTTAATCAGCCAAGGGGTTGCAGTCATTACTGAGTTCATTAGAGATCCAGTGTGATTGTAATTGAATGAAAAAAAATGAGAGGAAAATGAATTAAATGAGGTTCTTGAGACATAGGAAACCAAAAATAAGCATTAAAGTGGGAGGGCATAAGCTTAAGCAGGTAGAGCATTTAAGCAATTTAGGCAGCATTTTGGACAAGGGTGGGCAATGTGGTAGGGATATTAGAAGTAGAATTGCATTAGGTAAGGAAGCTTTTATCGGGAGGAGAGAATTGATGACAAGGACCTTAGGCAAGGATGTACAGAAGAGACTAGT